>JACM01058798.1:0-31088 GCA_000787095.1 Periophthalmodon schlosseri | reverse complement strand
TTGGCAGGTAGCTGAAATGCATTAAAGAAAACATTTAACGCAGGTAGCCCCATGGCCTTTGCCCACATCATTAGCCTCTTCATTCACTCGGCTGCATTTATGTCCTCAGAGATAATATGATTCGCGCTCGACTGCCACTCCACTAGTCTTCATCTGGAGGCAGGAGCATGACCTTTGAACCCTGCACTGAAGACACATGAAACAATGAGGGTACACTGAAAGAACATTCTTCATATTTGGATCAGATTTCAGATAGCAAAAATTAAAAAGAATAGGAACATTTGCTTCCTTATTGATTCCTCAGCAAAACCTTCATTGCCATAAAATGTTTGCACTGGGATCATACAGAGTGGATTCCATTATTGGAAACTTGTGGCAATTGGAACATCCCTACATCACAATGCTAATTGGCAAAATTGAAGTTTGCATCAAATTTCTTTAAAAAAAAAAAAAATCTTCCTTGTGCTATTACCTGATAAAAATGTGTTACTTTCAATACATCCCCCAGAAAATTAATGTAGAAATGCCCTCAAAGTTTGCACACAAACCTACAAACCAATGCTGGCAAAACATACTATTGCCTGTACTATGGTATTAATAGCTTTTTACACCAAAATAAGAAACACAATTTAGGCAGTAAACAAAGACTAATATTTTAAATCCATGGTTGCCGATACCTGTAAATGAGTTCTTCCTGGTCTTGTATATGCCTTGATTGTGTACACCTGTCTTATTGGTGTGCGTCCAAAGTACCATGCTAAGCACCGCTGCCAAACAATGAAACAAATACCTTATGGCAGGTAAGACTCCTGATTTTGGCAATAACAAACTGGATTTTCTCACAGTTGAGCCTCTGCCATGGGAAAGACCAGCAAAACAGCAAGACAACATACCACTTGGGTATTGCACAACCATGCAATAAGTAATGTTTGAATCTCAGTAATGCTGTCACTACTTCTATTGGTTTTCTAATGTGGTAAAAAGTATGTTTACCCTATCCATAGATTTAGTAGTAGTAGTAGTAGTAGTAATAGTAGTAGTAGTAGTAGTAGTAGTAATAATAAAACTAGTTATAATATTGTTTTTAAAAAGATGAATTATGTGAATAGCCCAGTGTGCCTATATACAGAGGTTGTGGCACAGCTGAAATGTGTCCAGCTCTGAACTAGAGAGAGGAGGTCCTCATTTAGACCTTGGCTCCTACTCTCTTCCCCCTAAAGTACTGTATTAATCATAATCACACAACACCATTAGACTATGTCATTCTATTAAAGAAATCACATTATCATACATTTCATTAATTAAACTCAAACCGGTCCATCCACTCACAGAAAGGACCTGTTCCCCTGTGTCAGTTCCATGCGGAGCAGAAGAGCAGGAGATGAGGGCGGGGAGGGGGTGATGGGGACCAGGCACAGGCCAAGACACAAGAGCCCTCCACTCAGCAGCGCTCCAAACTGAAATCAAGGGGACAGATTTGCATGTGACACCATTTCCACTGTGGGCTAAAGTTGGAGACAGAGACCAAAGCAGCGCATGAAAGCTCAGGACAGGTGAGAAAAAGATGGCAAATCAGGGACTTAACTGTGAAGAGGAGTTTGATGACAAGTGTGTATGACAGGAAGGTTATGGGGAGGTTAGAAGGAAGAACCTATCCCTTGAATGTGATATGATCCTCAGTATGGACACATCATTAGGGCGTAGGGTTAGGTTATCGCTGGGTATATGTGGCTATTGTCTCGAACACTGCTTAACATATACTAACAATTTACAGCATAGGTTTTGAGATGTCTAATTTATATGATGAGTATTAATGTTTATCATTTTAGAATTCTGAATAAAATGCTTTTTGTTAACACATACAAATGCTTAAGAGATACTCAGAGATAAGCTAAATGTGCAATTTTGACTGAGAATCTCTTTAGTAAATATATGTATATTTATTCCAGGAGGATAAATTAGAACCCAAACCTAGATGAAAATCCCACTATACTTCTAATATGTGCCATTGTATAATTTTGGTATACAAGTAAGTATACAATGGTGAAGAGTGTTTCTTGGCTGTACAGTTCCTGTCCCTGCTCCAGTCTGCTCCCTCTCTGAGTGTGTGGCTGTGATTAGCATGTGTAGTGTACGTCCCGTCACGCTGCAGTGTTGACCTGTGCTGTCATCTCCCTGATTACCTCCCTGATTCACTTTCCTTGTTTAGTAGTGTGCAATCAATCATAATCAATTAGCCAAAATGTTGAATCATTAAAACCATTATCATTAATTAAAATAATTAACACTTTCTGCCAATGCTTCATTACCACTGTTGTGTAACGTGTCTGTGCCACACACCACATTTCTCTGCCTTTTCTTCCTCTCCTCACATCGCACAGTTCTTTACACGGCACAGATAAAACCAGCCATTACTAATTACTTTATAAAAAATGCACTTTTTTCTCAGTGTGCGGAAATGGCAATCGAAGCACGTAATTATCACTACAAAATATTTATGAACTAAAAAGCATTTTGATAAATAAAGATTCAAGTGTAATGCTATCTTGTGTGTTTCTCGCCTAATTATTGTCAGTTTTCTGCTTCTGAACGACTGAGGGGACACTTCAATGTACACAGAGGAATCTTTAGAATTTAGAACAAAAAAAACCCATTTTTGATAAACTGATATTTTGAGATGTCTGAGAGTAAAAACAATATTTTTTAAAAAGACAAACACACCTCAGTGGTAGATCAATTATTCTAAATAGTAAAAACACAACAACTATAGTAACGTATAGTAAGTATAGTAATATAACTATAGTGTCTAACTTCAAAAGAGATGCAGCATTGAATCTTAGTGGTGAGTGAATATCTAGTGAGATCCCAAACACTGGTCCGGAGGGACAGACATGCAGCTCACTTATCCCTGCTCTCCTTCAGTGTGTGCCTGCTGCTCAGACCTGGCACAGACCTGTCGTTTGTGAACCTTCAATTATTCCCAGTGAGTCTGAAAGTGTGCTGTGGTCCCAAGAGGGGTGTGTGTGTACGGGATTTCTCTCCTTCTCTGACACTGCGGAGGAGCACCTCTCACCTGGGAAAGCTGCGTGTCATTGGAGTCATGCCTCCTATGGGACGGTAAGGCAAGGAGAAATGGGCCTGAACATTAAACAGTCCGCTGTCTGGGTTCCATTAAGTTACTAATACTCTGTCATGGGTGTTCATTATTAAGAAGAAGGATTCAGGGCCAGTTTGTAGCTTCTAGATACACTGCTTCAAACATGCCAACAACCCTACTCACAGCAGAGCCAGAGTCTGTTGCCTTACCCAGCCAGACAGCTCTGCCGATGCCGTGGCACCTACTGGCATGTCTGGGGTGTCCCGCTGAGTGGAACCACTGAAACAGGCTGCCTGACAGGAGGGGTCTGGGCACATGGGCACCCCACTCCTGCTCCACCCCCCGGTCCTATGTTTGAGTCCATCACCTGATTACGTATTTGCCAAGTAGCCACCAATAGTTTCACTTTGTGGTTCCTATACAAACCCTAGAATTACAAAACCTAGATACTTTCTCTTTAAATGGACATGTTGTTAAGATAATGGTCTTGCACTGAAATGCGTTTCCTGCTTTTCACCTCATGGAGAAACTGTTACTGTCCACGTCTTAACTTATTCCATGCTTTTTGTTACAAAGTAGAAAAACAAAGCTTTACTGCTCGCTACATTGGATAAATTAGTTTCAGTCGAACAAATGTCCATTAAAGAGAAAAGACATCCCACTTAGTGGTTACCCCAGCCGCTTGTTTATGAAGTAGAGCACTCCTTGGTTTGGGAGCGACAGAGACAGGCCGGGCTGTCAAGTCATAAAGGATGCACTCGGAGAGAGCAGACATGATTTCATGGCTAATGATTCCCACACTAATATCAGTGTGGGCTGTGGAGGGGATAACCAAGTTGAGCTGTCTTAGTTCAAATGATTCAATTAGGCCAGCTGTCCCTATTTGTCATGGCTCAACTGGCTTTGAGATTACCTTTCCAGAGTGCATACGTGCCTCTGCATTGCACTTACACCAGCTCTACACATACAGAGGAGTCAGTGGAGAGGAAGAAGAGGAGGAAGAATGCAATGATAACCGCATAATGCACTTAAACACTGCGTCCAATTATTGAGATAAAGGGCCTTGACTTTTGTTGGGGATCCTCTTTGTGAAATCACTCAGATTGTTAATAAAGGCATGAGTGGTTGAATGATAAAATTGCCCAAAGATCACTTAATAGCTGTTAAAGGTCAAGAGACATAAAGGAAATGATATCACAGATTAATCCAGAATATATTTTTACTGTATTTTAGAGATTTCAAAATCAAATTCCAGTGTCTCATTCTTACATTATAATCTATTAGGGGTTAAATTAAAAGAAGCATTAGTTTCATTAGCGTTGATTGAGCGGATGACTAAAAGGGCGATGTCTTCTTCCTTTCACTTTAATGTAGTTAAAGATAAATTTGTGTCAACTAACCTCATCAACTCTAATTAACACAATTGTCAGTTTTGGGTCATGGCAGGGGAAGACTGGCATACTAAAAAGAAGCATTAAATGCTATTAGTTATGTTAGCCTTAGTGGAGCACTACAGCAACCACAGGGGAAGTGTATGATCGCATTTAATAAGGTGTAATGCACGGCAGAACCCGATTAGACATGTCTCCTAAACAAAATCCTATTAAAGGGCTGGAGAATAACATGCTCCACGGTTGTGTTCAATGCTCAAACAAGTATGAAAGCACAAATGATGGTTCATTTTTCACTCCATTGTGGCTAAACAACACATTACTGTAGTGCTGCACAGAAAAGATTTGAGCAGCTTAATGGGCAGGGGGTACTAAAGACTGGATTTATTCTTTACAGTCCTACGTGGCAAGTCACCAGATGACAGTGAAAATTCTCAACTGTAAAGGGCATGGAGTAGCCTATGTAATAGCACTACTCAGAACATAACTATCGTAACGTAACTAACTAACGTAACTAACGTAACTATACAAAGTGAACTTACTGTGATGCAAAGCCGGTGTTTCCTTTGAGCCAGACCCAAACCCAAATAAATGGAACAATTGAACATCTGGTGTAAAACGTGCATCAAATCAGTGGAGCTGGAACTCATGATTGATAACGACATACTTGGAGGCAGATGACTTGTGAAGTGAACCCCCACAAGGGAAAGCATCCTCTAAAAAGATACATATTGTAATCAAACTGTATTAAGCTTTTCCATTGTCATTTTTCATCAGTGACTAAATATAATTGTGTCTTGTGCATCATAAAATCAAAGAAATACAGTGTGGGTAGAGATATAATACTTCTGATCTGTTAATACAACATCCTCTCACTCCACTGTGCGGTACAGTGAGTCCATCATTGAGGCTGCTATGCTAAACGCAGGTCCAGGAAGCTGTCACTGTGTGACTGAATCAGACTGACTGAATCATTACAATGAAGCTCTCGCATCAGAAGCACCACCAAAAGGCAACACAAAGGCTACATTTATCCAAGCCACTACACACATTGGTCTTCATTAAAGCGATGTGTTCTGATTGTCAGGGACACAACCAAACACTCCACACTGGACACAGTCAAAGTAACACCAGGTATTACCAGGGGTCACTAGGCTCATTTGTAGTCATGTGGCTGTCACTTCTGTTTGGACCTCACCTCCTGAATGTCTGAACACCCTCACACTACAGGTGATACATCAGCTACTTATTTACGAAACAATATGTGTTTAACGTTTAATATAGGTGGTAAAAAGTGAAAGACTCTTGAACTTAAAGGCAGATCTCAGCTAAACATGATTTTTTGATTAATTGAGCATATGCTGTCAAGCATTGTGCTGTTTAGCTGTTAAAATCTTTACCCGTCGGGCCAAACAGTGACTTATAGCCAGACTTGACAGACACAAAACACAAAATGATATTATAACATTATCCTTAGAGATGGAGGGAGGTGTGGATAACACTTGTGCTGCATACAGGCAGCAGCTGAGCTGTGAGATGTCCTGGCACACCACACAGTCTTTCCAGCCAGGAATTTAGAGCCAAATATACTGTATCTACCTTTACATTTCAGCATTAAACAAAAATGTTATTCATGCTAGTGGCTTTTATCTTGTGAATTGTATTTGTGCAGACATGCACAGTGTAGCATTGGATTTTAAGAGAGGTTTTTTAATTTCTTGTATTTAAAGAAAAATGTATACGAATTATGAATACATATGATAGATATAATCTATCTATGATTATATATTTTACCTTTTGTTTATCAGTGGTAAAATTGTATGTTGCACTGTGTTAAAGTAACGAAGGATAAAGCTCTACTGAGGACAAGTCCTTCACTCCTCCACTTGTACCTGCACCTCCGGCCCACTCCGCATCATGGGTGCAGCTGAGGCCATGCCAAAACCCAATTTGGATCATGTCCAGCACTTCATTGGAAAGTAATGGTTTTCACTGAACTGAGTTATGACCAGCTGTTTGCAGACAGTCTGTGACATACTGATGGAGCAGAACACCGTATGTTGCTTTCCAAATCAAATGATACAAGGAGTGTGACAGTGTGGAGAAACATCTGTCATTAGCAATTTTCCACACGCTCCACTAATTCTGGACAAAATACGCCTAATGAAGTTACTGCAGGAAACTTCAAATACTCTGAATGCAACAAGGCCATAAGAAGCCGGAGCTCACCAGGGCCTGTAATCTCACTCATTTGTTGTGCGAGAAATGCAGAAGGAGGAGGTTAATTGTTTTTGATCACAATGTTGTTGAATGCTAATCGCAAATGTTCTTTAGTCCGAGAACAAAAAGCACATGAAATCAAGGCCGTGTGGGTGGACTGCGCTGGTGTATTGATGTGGTGTCCCTTGTAGTGTGGCTTTATAAATGGGTTTCCATGCGAAGCTTTGATTCTAATGCACATGACTGCACTGGTGCTGCTGGCCTTTGTACGCCACTTCTCTGTTCACACTTCACAGAAAAACAACAAGTTTGTATCTCATCTATTATGTAGTTTACGATCTCTGAAGGATATCACTTTTAATTGGTTCTATAAAAATGTATTAAATGGTTAGAAATTAAAAACTGAAGTTAGTTTAATTGTGGTTTTGATTTAACTGATTTGGAGTCTAGCACTTAAACAATATTCATTTGGCCAGTGCGTGCTAGTCATGTGCCAGTGGAATTGTCCGAAATGTATTCAGTCTCTGCTGTGAGCCTGAGAGGGTGACAGGCAGCTCTCTTGAAAGTGGTCTTCTCCTCCAGAACAGTTGTTGTAGTGAGAAGTGTTGGATACGGGTGGGCGTCTGGACCGAGTGTGCTGCTCAAACACGAGGCCTTTGTCTATCTGGCAGCCTTCTCCTGGCGGCAGAAGGGCCATAAACCCGCCTGTGTTAATTCTGCCGTAATTATCATGGGTGCCACATGTTACGCAGGATGTCCTACCACTGCAGATCCACTCGAAAGTTTGCAGTGAAATCCTTCCACGCTGCCACTTAAAGCTGTGGCGGATGAGCGGATGCAGAGGGTGACAGTTGGCCATTGTGATTAGAAGGAGCGCTCCTGGAGCCCTGCCCCTCATCTCATTTCCTGTCGTCAAACCTTTGTAATGATGTGTTTTATGTGGTGCATGTTGGAGAATAACTGGCTGCACTGAGATGACAATAATCACCCATAATGCTCCTGGGAGGGATGGCCTCTCTCCGTGACAACATAAATATGCAAAATAACGGCTGCTGCCCCTACTGTGTTATTCCTACTTTGATCGTCCTCTAGGTTACCTTTATCGAAACAGAAGTCATTAAAATCCTATAGAGATTTTTAAGTCGGGTGAAATTCATTTATGATTGGCATTGTCGGATACCACATATTCCAATATTATCAAATCAACCTAACACACAACCCATGTTTTCCATTTTTCTATGGCATACAAAGTGTCCTCTTGCCTGTCTTGAGAGCTGCTCCTCTTGTGTGCCCGGGCCGTGCTTTGGCAGGACTCTGGTCCTTCACATCCAGTCTGCGTGGAGTGCTTTATGCCTGTCCCGTCCTGACCCACTCCTTCTTCTGTGCGTGTGTCATCCATCTGTCAGAGAATGCTGTCCTGTCGTCTTGTGATTCTGACACAATCACCCACATGCTCTTCTGCGCTGTCTGTTCACATGGAAACTGCTCCTTACAACCTCGGAAGGGGAAAGCAAAAAATATATATTAGTAATTATTTATGGAAGAACTGTTTCTCAAGTACATTAATTCTACCACATTGCAGAATAGGCTGTCGCATCTGGACATGTCTACAAGGTTAACGCGTGTCTCTTTGCCTATATGAGCTGACACTGATTTGTGAGCATAATGTCTGATGATAGGATAGCTGACAGAAACATTTTATTAAAATTAAAGTACAATTAAACATTTCATCTCTGCTAATTACTGGCTGTAGAGTTGGCAAGATGACCATGTGCTGTAGAAAATCAGCAACCATAACACATTTTAATGGGGCACAGCTGTCTTACAGCCTGGTAATATTTGCACAGAGCACCAGAAATGTAATTTACGAGACAGAAGAAGATAGCAAATCAGCAATGAGTCGAAAACCAAAGTACATTTTAAATTTATATTCTTTCAGAAAGCTTGGATTTGATGCAGATGAGTTTTCATTATTAACAACCAATGTAAGCAACAGTTTTGATTATGTCCTAGGAAAATCCTGTTAATTACAGTTGTGATGCGAATGTGACATTTTGTTTATCATATAACGAACATCAACATTTACACACCCATCTCAGCAAATCTACTGTAAAAAATATTGAAAATAGAAATGAGAGACAGGTTTTTGACATAAATTCTTAGCAGGCCCTGGGCAAACTTGATGGGTTCGCGCTAAAGTAATCAGCCCCAGTATCCACTTGTGCCAGAGAATAAGCCTGGGAAATTCACCAAAATGTGGGAACAGCTTGGGAACAGATTGATGCAGAAGGGTGAAAGAGGCTGAGAGGGAGTGTATGTGTGGATGTGTTCTCAGAGCTGAATCCAAAGCAAACAAGTGAAAGCCTCCTCTAAGTAACTCAGCTCTGCTGTGCTCTGATGCTATGTCCCCCGAGGGCGCGGCCATTGCTTTTTCAATTACATGGAAGTTTGGCCACCAGATCCCTACTAAAACAGTTGACATGTTTTGAAGAATTCTATTGTTTTACCTTTGGCCACATTTGAACTCAACATGTAAAGAAATTTAAGTGGAAATATTAACTTTATTCATCTCTGTATTAGGTAATTTGACACTTTTGTTTTAGTGTAGTTATACATTACTTAATATTCAGCACATTTATAAGATTTTCAATAGTGTGTTGTTAGTCCAGCCTCCAGTCTACTTTTACCAAAACGTCTCTGAGGTGACCATAATAACCACAGTGTGGTTTGGCCAGAGCTGGCCGACTCCAGGTCGTGTTGGAGCCCATAGAGGTTAATTTAGTGTGGTTTTATGGGTGACACCTTCAGTCTGTGACAGAGCTGCAAGACCTGGTGCTGGTGGCATTTTCATGAGCTCCCACAGATTCAACTTGGGCCCAGTTCAGGTTCTGTTTAAAGCATCACACCCCCAAGGCCTAAGTGACCTGCTTCCTGTGATTGTCTCAGGTTTACACAAGTCACATAAGTGTCATGTCTGAACTATGAACTGTAGAATTTTGCCTTGTGGATCAATGGAAACTAATATCTTTGCCACAATTGGGAGAAATACATTTAAGGTAAGAATACAGGTTTGAATTAGTCTAATGCAAATAATGCACCAACAATCTGTGGTCACAAAGTGTGTGTTGCCCAGAGCTGAAATGTGACCACAGGCTGGCATACAGTATGTCACTTTGTGCACTGTCCGTGTAGAGGACGGAGTGGGGGCGCAGCCTTGCAGAAAGCCGTCTGTTGTCCTAAAAGTGCACTAATGCCCCGGGACAAACATTCCAGGCAGTAAAGGACAATAGAATTGGCTTTAGTTTTCTATATACCGGTAATCGATTCTATTGTTTTTATTTTTATTAACTGGTTGATAAAATCATAAAATCTGAATGCAAATCAGTGTTTCCTCACTCATTAGATCAGTTATGCGCTTGAAGATTGTGTCTTTGCAGTGGGAGTCCAAACATTTGATTAAATGTAAGTGATAGAATTGAAGCCATGCTTGGAGCTGTTAAGTGTTTACATTAAAGCACGCTCTGCGCTGCTGTTTGTTAATCTCTGATCAAGTGGGATATTACCTCTCATGAAGAGCTGAGCAAATGCTCATTAGGCATAACACTGTAAATGACTGACTAATTATAACTCCCATTTCTGCTGCCTTAAACGAGGGAGTTTACTAACACTAAGTGGCGTGAAGTGAATGAACTTTAAAGGAGCATGACAAATGTGTGGTGACGTTACACATGTCAGTAGTTAATCTTGAACACACTCCTCACCCTCCTGGTCATGCTGTACATATGTCAGGGATAGGGACAACAGCCTCCTGCCAACGTCTCATACCAGGCTGAATCTGTTTGAATCAGACCTATGCATGAGCGGACATTTGTGCTCACAGCCCTCTGACACAGTGTTCATTTTATTACTGTTTAAACACTCTCATAACTGTGCATGCTTGTGAGAGGTGTGACTTTGACAGCATATGTCAGTGCTCTGTATTGCCTCAGATCACTCCATAATATCGTTCACACAGCAGTGTGCTACAGAACCATGAATGTCACCTGCGTTTCTCCACCTAGCATTTTGCCACATGCCACATTGGCCCATTCTTTAGCTCTGAAAACAGGTGTTAGTGCGAAAGAGCAGAGGTATTAACAGTGCCGTCACATGCCCTGACGTGGCTTGACGTGGTCCTGTTAGATTTTTGACAAGTGCAGTGTGTGTATGTGTGTGTGTGTGTGTGTGTGTGTGTGGGGGCCAGTGACAGCTGAGGAAGAAGACTGTATTTGTGGAGGAACAGCATGGCTGCAGAGAGGACTGGAGATCCTGAGGGAGGCCTAATGGTTCCACTCCTTCCTGCACAGAGATAAAGACTCATAATAAGCGTGTATGCTCACCATCTGGCCCTGTGCATGTGGCCCTTATGGAGGCGAAAGCAGCACAATCTGTAAACGATCAGGAGCCATGGCGCTCCCCCTGGAGAGACCGCCATGCAATCAAGGTGACAGATGGCAGCACCACTGCTGTGGCCTCATGGAGGAGATCAAAATCACCTTCAATAAACTCTGACTGGAATGGGCACAGGCCCCTCAAAAAGTCAGTTTGTCAGTCAAACTGTGGCAGCTTGCTGAAACAGGGGGGACACGCAGCGGTCCATCGCCGCCGCCTGATTTCCATATTTTCCGTCTGACTGAGCCTGAACTGTGATCTTTCTCCAGTTGTCCTCTCGACTCGTGCCGGCGTGGGCGAGCTGGCTGCCAGGACAAGCAATGCAACTGGGGGAAAATTGAGAGCATAATGCTGCTAATATGGGGCAATAGAGGTGGATGGAGGTGGGGAGGCATTAAGTGGAAGGCTGGTAAAAAAAATCTGTGGTGACGAGTCCAACTCAACAGATGACCTTTCTCCTATTTACATATAAAAGACCAGCACTATTTTTTTCAATTTCAAATTATATCTTTATAAAAAGAGATTTTGCTGAATTTCTAGGCTTAGATAATTTTTAAACATCTGATAGAGCAGCATGGTCCGGCCTCCGCACAGTGTCTCTATCTGGGTGTTTGTGTCCTGAGCCTGCAGACAGTAATGCTTGGGAATGCTATTTCACACATCCCCTTCATCTGATGCGCAGCTTCTGTCAGTGATGTGAGAAAAACAGCCTGACTCTCCAAGCTTTTTTTGCACCAGTGCAAAAGTTCAAAATTGAAACGCCATCTGTTCAATAAAACTAATCTAGGCACAGAGAACTGCTTCCAAAGCAGTACTGACTGGAACGATATTATCTTTGAACTCTACACTACAATGGTATTATCGTTGGAAAAAACAAGCTTTTTGGTGCTTATGCAAAGGGAAATATGAACATGTGTTAATACAAAGAAAGACACTCAATGGGCATTGTAAATGTGTGTGTTCAGGACAGCCTCTCAGCCATCTTCACCCCTCAGTTCTAATGAAATAAGGGGACCTAAGTACTTTGAGGGAAAATCAATTGTCCTCCCTGGTGCATCACCTTTTAAGCACTCACTTAGTTAATTGCCACACTTATTTGATTAATTACACAAGTTCCATTGTGCTCTCTCTTATATCCTCTGCTTTATTGAGGTGTCGTGGAGTACTCTTAATCATCTCCTGTTAAACATTTTTACAAATGTTAAATATGTGCACTTGAACTCATAATTATATCAATTACACTAATTAATATCATAACTTGGATTAAAACAGTAAAGTGGTTTTTAGGTTTCATATCTATAGTGGCTTGTCTTTTTGACTCTAGTCTTAAATCTGTGTAACTGCAAGGACATTAGGGCTGACTTAAGGTTTAAATATATAATCAAAACATGCATTATTTTTAATTGAATCTGATGGGATGTTGCCAATAAATTCTGCACAACTTTTAGTGTTACTTCAACATCACGAGGAGTTAGTTACCGATATGTTTCCTTCAGCTGGCTGTTGAAGGGTCTGTTGATCCGTAGGCGGCCTGGCGAGTGGAGTCTTGTAGCCCGTGGTCCCAGAGGGAGGCTGTCGGTGCCTCCCTGACCCTGCGGTGAATGGCAGTAAAAATCCGCGTGGTTTATGTTAAGTGACTGGTAAAAGACTAGACTGAACTTGATTGCAGATAGCTACTCTGTCATAACCTGTCAAACATAACCTTTTGATGATCGTGTTTTGTTATGAGGAGTTGGGTAGGATGTGAGCAGGTCTGACTTAGCTAAAAGCTTTCTCAAATGTTTTGTGTGCCTATGTGCAAGCTAACTAAGCATGTGGCTAAAGATTGTAATTGTGTACTAAGCCAAAGCTGTCGTTGTATACAGCACAAGGTAGGCTCTATCAAAACATTTGCCACTATTTAAAATAAAACATCGATAAAAACAAACAAACCCATGTTTAAGAAACTATACATTGTCAGTTATGCTCTTTATTGGGCCTACTACATTTGGCAATAGAATTAGTCTTACCCTGATTAACAGTCTCACCAGAGTTTAACAAGGTGACAGGTGTGTATGGTAATGTAACCTGCTGTAATTGTTCTGATATTTTGACTTTGCTTTAAATTTATCTTTTATTTTTGCAGGTTTGGGGCTGACACAAAACCATGGCAGTGGTTTCATTCTTAGGCAATTGAACCAGCATGCTCAGATGTGCTTCACAAACAAGCCTACGGAACAAGATATAATGGGTCGTATTGCGATCCTAGGATTTCAGATAGTTCTGAGGTAAGTGTTGTAACATTATGGACGTAGATGAGCGCAGGGACCAAATGTTCCCTTTAGGACCTAATAAAGGAAATGTGACAAAGGCCAATTGGGTTGATCTTTAGTGAAATGTCTGGCTTTGGGGTCTTGTAAGATTGCATTAAATCTTACTGATTCATTTGTGAGCTCACACTGATCCCATTGATTTGTCAGACGGGGATTTTAATTTGTGCTTCACCTGATGGATGCCTGTAATTTATGCTGATTAAAAATAAAGCATCATATTATCCTATTTCTCTCCCACCCATCTGAACAGAGGATTTTTCCAGAAGGGTATGAGGAGAACTTGATTAGTTGTAATGTGACCACTGGACCCCACGGCTCAAATTTATGTCCTCCATTTGAACTGTGTCTCCATGTGATGTATACATCAGGTTTGTTAATGAAATATGTCGCCAGGAGGCAGTCAGTGGCTGTGGCTGTTCAGTGCTTTGACACATAATCATATTAAATATAACCTTTCTAACTTCAACTCTGCTCTCCTTTGGTTGTATTATAATTGATTGATGGAGGAAATGTGTACTGTTCAGTTATTTATACATACAGTAAATATACTGACTCTAGTATGATATTTAAGTGCTGTAAAATGCTACTTTCTGTTTTTAATGTCAGTAACCATGTTCTGCTTACCGGCTTTATGTGAAAAGGACCCATACTTGGGTGTAGATTCTTCCCTTCACACAGACCCTGATTCAGAGTTGCAGTTTGCTGCTTCCCCATTGTCCTGATGTGAGTGACAGGTGACAGTGTTGTCCCGGGCCGCTGTGGGAACGATGTGCCGGGGCATCCGATGAAGCAGAGGAAGGCCACAATCTCTGTCATCCCAGTCACTCTTTGTCTTTGACATGTGTCCTCAGAGCTGTATTGTCTATGAGCATCATCTGACGCCTGACAAACGCACCGCTGAAGACAGCTCCACTTCTAAGCTGTCCACTTGTCAATCTGTGGTTTGCTTGAGTGTAGACACTGTGCTATTGCATTAAAGCCTTGCAGATTCTCACAATAACATTTATCAAATGGCTGTGTTAGTCAACTGCCTCACCAGTGTCCTCTCTACCCTGATCTGACTGGCCTGCAAAATACTGACTGTTTTCCAAATAAATAATTTCACAAATGAAAAAACAGCATCTGCTTTCCTGTGGCTTCACATATGGCCTTTAGTGCTGCTCATGTGAACTGAGCAGGTAACCAAGGAGGGGGGTGGCCTCCAGAGACCCTGAACAGAGGGTCATACCCCAGAGACTCTCTCTGCATTGAGGGCCTTTTGGCTCAGCCACATAAACCAGCATATGAGGCCACAGAGATGGAAGCTGTCTGTATGGACAGGCAATGTTGGATTTATTTAATATTTACAATACAAAATAATGACAAAATAATTCATTGTAACTGAGCTTTAGTTACTACTTTTTTGTTGCAAATATCATTTGTCTAAGCAGTTGTTGCACCACCCTTTTCCCTCCTTCCCTCTGCTCTCGTGGCACAGTTTTAGGAGATCATAGCGTGACAAAGTGTCCTGGGGGAACGACTAGCACTGTTTACACCTCTTAAGGTGACAGCGTCTCCTGTCTGCTCTGGTTTCCACCGCTGTATCACTGCTGTTCTCTCTTCCTGCACTGGTGCAAACTCCATTTATAGATGCAGAAGTGGAACTAGCAACATCTGGCTGAAAATAATCATGTCTTCTGATTTAACATTGCACAAAACGTACATGCTGCTTATACACAAACAAATTAGAAATCAGTTGGTTAAATCATTACCAGTATGAGCCGATGGGCAACCCTGACTGTAATGATTGCTAATTGGCTTGTTAGTATGAAAACAAAGCAGTGTTTTTTTCTGAACTGAAGGGCTAAATTAGCAGGAAACAAACAAGTGGAGGGGAACATGTGAATAAGGATGTTTTTACATGAGCATCTGTGGATACAGCTGCTGCTTGCTCTGACCGGCCTGTTTTCTCTTCTCTCTTTCTCTCAGGCTCAAACAAACAAAGACAAACAAGACAGCCTCCTCATGCGCCCACTCCGGTGAGTGCTGTACAAGACAGGACCAGTGCATCATGTGAAGACTTTTCAGTACTGTATAGAAAGATATGCTTAAAACAAGAATAGAGTATCTGATATCTAGCAAGTATAGAATCTTAATTAATGTAATATACTAAACTAAATGTAAACCAGTGATCTTTTTCGATCACTTTTTGTCAACCGAATGAATTATAGACTTGTACTTGTTGGCTGCTACAGCAATCATATAAATTTACAGTAATAAATACATACATTATTGATTGTTAATTGTTTGTATAACTCAAACAAGGCTTTGAAAAGAAATTCCATCATGAATTGCTGTACACACTTGACTGGCTTTAGAAAAAGAAACATGTAGAAAGGTATGTTACAATTACAATTATACAATTATTTCATTCACTACCATCACCGCTCAAAACGTTATAGTCATAAATTACAAAGTGATGACAGAGAAACTTATCACTTGCTCTGAAGCCTTAAATTGATTGAAACTCTGATTTTCAGGTAGGTGGTGACAGCTGCTCCATTTGGGTTTGTCACCCGGGCGACTTAATCCTGTACCAGGCCTCACAGACGGCCCATACACCAAACTGCACTCTGGTCGCCCATTCACTCACGCAGCAATAGGAACCAAGGTCACGTTAATTAACAGCCAAATTGGTATTTAAACGATAACACTAATCACTCACTTTTACTGATGTAAAAAAGAGGTTGTCGGGTTTATGTGGGACTGTGGGGGAAATGGATACTTTTTTTTGGATCAAGTGCTATTTTTTATCCTTTCCGTCAAAAAGAAAAAAACTTTTATATTATATTTCATAGCTTAAAACTTCAGAGCTAATAAATTTAGTGTCAAGAAGCAAAAGTTTTAGGTGCCCTCTTTATATGGAGTGTCATACATCTACTTGGATGCTGTAGGTAAGCTACGGACCATGGGATATTTATTCAAGCCAACTTTGGGCCCATTACTGTTACTGCCCATCTGCCACTGCTGCCACTCGCACTCCCGCTAAAGGTTATTCATTTACATATTGGGGGAAGGGGGGCAGCCATCCACTAATAATTACACAGCTTCAATCAATCAGTGCTTCATGATTAGTCTCCTATAAAACACTGCAGCCTTGTAAAACTCTGTCCTGCTCCTTTTTGTTTTCAGGCTTCAAAATGGCCCAGCAACTGAAAATAACTGGAGCAAACTGATTGCAAAGTCTGAGATAAATTATGATGAGGTGCTTGAAATTGATTTATTGTTGTGATCATTAACCATATGGCACAAACTGTGCCCCCTCCCAACGTTCAGAAATCTATGATTACAGGGCCAGGTCGGCACAACCTTTACCTTTGCACCAATAAATCTCACTCCAATCAAGGAGAAGGACTGTACTGCCAGGACCTTCTTTGCACATCTATACACTTATAATCAATTAAGTTGTTACTTTTAAATAAAAAAAATTTAAGTACAGACTGTAAATGGACTAGGATCTGTCTACAGCATATTGTAAGACGAAAGACCTGCAAACCACTCCATTCATACATCTCAGAATCAGTACACAGTTTGACATGGAAGTTTACTGGAAGCCTGATAGTACTTATTCTCTATAATACCAAAATCAGTTATACTAAAAGTTTCTCTTGTAGCCAGACTAATGGTATTTATAATTATTTGCATGTGACCTGCCAGCATTTACATCCTTGTCCCTGTCTGAAGTAATTGCCTGGTGTCTCTCTGTGGCTTAGAGCGTTGTTGCATTAGATTGTAATCTTCAACACTGTTGGCTGACACAAAGTTGATGTGTCACGGTGATTGGCGTGGTGGAGATGACATGACAGAGCTGGTTTTGGGGGTTGACAGATCCTTGGCAGGTTAGGGCTCCCCTGTTGGTGCCGCACCGCCTCAGGACAGTCACCTGTCAGCTCAGGTGAAGGCTCGTCATCACTGATGACTGGAAGCAGCAGAGTGAATATAATGGGATGAGCAGACTGACACAGATGTGGTCCAGAACTCCTTTTCTGGTGCTCAGATTTTTGTGTAGTCAGTGTGCCATTATGTTCAGAAATATTTTTTTGTGTGTAGATTGAGGTCGGTGACCCACAGGTGACTGTAGAAAGGACATAATCACTGATCTGCTGCTCTGTACCAGAAGACCATTGATTTGCTGTTACATAGCCTTTTATAGTCACATCCTTTTATGTTCCTATCTTCATTTCTGTTCATGTTCATCATTTTGAAGCTGGTGCTCGGAAGCCTAGTTATGGAGTGTGTCCGATTGCAGTTGCTGTTTTGTTGAGTTTCTTCAAAAGCCCGTGCTGCCATGCTCAGAGGGGGCATGTGTCCATCAAAGTCAGGCCAATCGCAGCCGTGAGCGCTGAGGCCTGCTCCAGAGATGGACGGCTTGGACTGACTCATAGAGAAGCTTAAGTATGTCAATCGCACCAGAGCACACTGCCACAATGCATCAGCACATATGTAGTCTATATATGCAGCAACTTTCAGCACTCTGCTACACTTATGAGCAATATGTGACTATTTCTCTTTTACAAAGCTCCAAAATAAAGATTCAGAACATAACTCTCAATGCTACTGATGAAGTGATTAGTTGTCTTCTGCCATAAAATTGTATAACAGCAATGATAGAAGGTTTCAGCTGGCTGCACAAATATGCACAAATAATAAATTGAGTTGAAAAGAACCAAGCTTTGATAGTACACATTTTTTCTCATGCATTTAAATCAGCGAGAGAATATCAGTCTGGTGCCAACATATTCAGTAGTAACAGGCCTCCATGTTTCTCTGTCAAATCATCTGCTCTGTCCCTAAGGCCCACAGCATCTATCTGTGAGACCTGTCACTTATGAAATCCGATCTGTATTCATAACTTCTGTCAAAGCTGTACTATCCAGACTGTGGTCCAAGCTGTGAGCTGCAGCAGGGCAGGAACCAGGAGGAAGCCAGTGCAGCGGGGACTAATTCTGCTGCTTCATGGTTTAATATAAGAAACGAGGTGGCACTGTGCTTTTCTAAGGTTATGGGTCAGACATCATGGACCAAATTTACTTTACTTACTTACTTTCTGTATTTTGCCCTTCCCCTGCCGTTATACAGATATGGTGCTAACATTTTTGTAGCCGTTTGTCAAAATTTAAAGCATGTAAAATAAAGATTGACCAATATGATTTCTTCCATGGCTGATGTCGGAATTGGTTAGAATCCATAGTATCCAATGGCCGATAAGCTCTGTCAATATTTTTGGGCTGCTATATAGGACTAAATTTGTTCCTAAATTATATAATTTTAAATGACTGTAAACTGAATTTGTTTAAATAGTTGGTTGACCCAATCAGCCTGTGCTGTTGATTTAAGGCCAATAGCCATTACGTCCATTTCTAACATGAATGAAAATGTAGTACTTGCTACAGTGAAATGCTGCTATGAAAAAGTACAATTATTTATCATGTTGATTTTCCTCATTATGGCCAGTCTATAACTAAGAGAATTTTCATTCTCTAAATGACTTTTTAAGTAGTGCCCCTGCTCTGCATGACCCTACTGAGTGACAGTCCATTCTAATCCCTTTTCACCGGGGAAAACAGGCTTTATTGCAGCCTCTGGTCAGTTTGTTTTGCCCCAGCCCACACCATACGGCATTTAACACTCTCATAATTAAGTAGCCGAAGCCAAAATGCCCTGCCCAGTCTGAGGGCATTGGCCGGTGCTAATTGACAGATAAGCATAGGGACAGATGATGGTCTGTTATTTGTGCATGTAAATGTTTATGGGCACAAGATTTATAACTAAATATGGTGCAGGTACAGCATCAAAATTAGATTATTTGAAAAATGCGAGTCTTGAAGTATTACATGCATTAATGTGGAGTCTTGAGGGTGTCTCTACATGGCGTTTATCGTAGTCTTTTCTGGCCAACTGGGTGAAGGATACTCTGCCTGTTTCCCCACCCAAACTCTTGGTCCCATCTGCTCAGAGAAAGGCACAGCATTTGTCAAAGTAGACTGGATAATGGCTTTGGCATCCTTATTATAATCTCAGCATAATCTTCATTTGTCCACTGCTGGCATTGGGACACTTCTGGGCTTGGGAAATTGGTCAAGACCTTAAGTGTCCTCATTTCAGTTTCATTAGCTCAAATCTTTGCAAGAACACTCATTTTATTTTAGTGTGGTTTTGTTGAAGTTTAAGGATTAAAAAAATATATATCTTTAACTTTAACCGAAACCTTTTTTGTGTATGTTTGTTTTCTAACCACCAGTCTCCTCCTGTCGTAATAGCTATTTAGCATAGGTTTATGCTGGATGCCCCTCCCGACACAAGCCTCTTTATTTTTATTTATTTATTGGTTAAATAATCTATCACCATGACCAAGGCATCTTGAATGTTTAGTGTGTTCAAGAGTATCTATCTGTTTTCCATTAAGCTTGTGGCTCTCGGTTGACTACTGCTCCCCCTGTATGTGGGTCACATGCATTGTTCCCAGCTGTGCGGCCCAGTCAGCTGTGCCTCTCTCCATGCCCGCCAACATCTGCTCCACAAAAACAATATCCAGCTTTTAGCACTCAAATGGAGGTTACACCATATGCCAGCAAGCCACTTAGTTTCTGCCAGGGGAGCTGGGACCTGGCCACACGCGCTGAGGTAACAACCAAGGAGAGCAGCACTGGGATGTGAAGGAGACTTTATACTCCTCCACTTTCTCTTGTTTTTCTTTATGTGTAACTCTTTCTCTTTTCTAAAACTCTTTAGTTACTTTTCTTGTGTACTTTTTAACTTGCGATTGTATTTTTGATCCTCCTCTGTGTATAGTATGCCAGTGTGTGCCAGTGTACATCTGCTCAAGGTGCTTTGGCAGCGTCACCTTTTGAATATTTATGCACCTACTGCCTAAGCAAGAGTTTGCCACAAGGTTTTGGCACAAATACTATACATGCAGGCTATTTTTGACTATTACACTTAAACTTAAGATTTTGAAACCATATTTGACAAGCTTAGAAAAGAAACAAAATACAAACACCTTTGAAAATTCACATATTGACCAACTGTGACACTAACAACACAAAATACAATTTTGCCATTTAAGACGAGTTAAGAGTGCAAATGGGAATGGTATGGACTGAAGTGCTGCTCACTGAGAGGTGATAATGGGTTTTTAATTAAATATGGGAGCCAAAGGTCCCAAAATGGAGCTTACAGCTAACCAAGCAATCGCCATTCAGTGACTGTTCAGACAAGGTCCTTTACCGTCAGTCTGGCCTTGAAAGGCTATACTTTTATTCTATCACAGTCACACTCATTCAAGAAATGCCTCAGTGTTGCAAGAAAATATAAAGTAATTAAAATATAGACTACTAGTAGTATAAAATATAATCTCCTTTTAAATTTTGTATGTTGGGAATCAACGTAAAGTATGGTCCCTTGAAGTGGTGTGTACTTGAAGAGTCATGCCCATCATTATAATATTCATCTTGTGCTGTTGTCCTTGCTCAGGCCTGGAGGTGGGACAGGGGAGTGGGGGACACTTGGAGCCAGCCGTTTGGGGGTGGATCCTCTGAGGAGCTCTGGGACACCAGGTCGGGGCTGCCTGCTGTAGGTCACGGTTTCACTTGTGAGTATTAATTTGGGAGGGACAAACACACTGCTATGTTTTGTGTGTGTGTGTGTGTGTGTGTGTGTGTGCGCACGTGCGTGCGTGTGCGTGTCTGCGGAGGGGAGGGAGAGCCTTTGACTGTACGCCTGTGTGCTGTGAAATCACCTTGACAGAGTCTTAACTGTAAATCAGACATGACATTCAAGAATGTATGGATATGGCAGTTTAATTACTTTAACTCTTCTCTTTTTTATAAAGTTTGTAAGTCACAGGTTTTTATGTATTTGTTCCAAAACCATGCTGCTACCATTCTATAAAATAACGACTCACAGACAGGATTTATCCTGGCAACAAGAAATTTTTTTTTTTATTTTTAGTGGTAGAAGTTATGAATTTTCATCGTTGTTTTCAACATTGTTTAATTAATTCCAGTTCTATATTTTGCAGAGATTCACACATTTGTCACATTTATTTGATCAAATTGCGGTTTGCATGTGCATCAGAAATGCCAGTGCTTTTGGCAAAGACGCCACATTTATGCCAGTGCCTATCTTTGAATACCTCCCACATTGCATTTGGAGGAAGTGGGGCCTTTTATGCTGCCAATTTGTCAAATAGGTGCAGTTCAGTAGCACATGCCAGTGGATAAAAGTTGTGTTAATGTAGCAGTGTTTTGTTGCCTTTCATGTATAAACAACATTATTTATGGACTTTATCTGGTTTGTCTGTATTGCAAGCTTCGAGAAGCCATGCACTTCTCAGTGTGGTCAGTGGGGGGCAGTGTTCAAGAGGAAACAAAGCTGTCAAATTACACTTGGTTGTGTGTATAAAGGTTCATATCTTTGTTAATGTTGTAATATTGGACTAGGTCAGTAAGGACATGTATTATACTATTAGCTGGTTGTTGTAACATGCTGTTGGGTGTCTCTGTTGTGCTATACATTACAGTAACTCATACAGACAAACTAACACAGAAATTATGTTAATGATGACAATGATTATGTTAATTTGGCTTTACTAGTCACCAGTGCAATGATGCTAAGACTACATTATTAATAGCATCACAACACGTTATATCACATTACATTGGTGGTAGGGATATGCAAGTTACATTTCAACAATAGTGCGTGATATTCGTCTTCTAAGAATAAAACTCAATGCTTTACTAATCAACATGAACATCCAAAACTTTTTTATTAGCGCAAAGCATTGGTTATGACTAGGCCTGTCACAATAACAAATTTTGAAATACAATATATTGCTGAAGAAAATATAGACAATAAAAGATAATATTGAAACCAAACAGAATTATCCCCCAAAAAATATTCTAAATGCACAATATTGTTAAGAATTATGAGCTGCAATAAATAAATGGCAGAACGCAACAGTTAAGTAGTTAGTTTCTATCTGTAATGAGTCATAGAAGTTTGCAATTCAACTTTCTACAGCTCAAATCTCATCATAATGCAGAAAATTAACAAAAAATGTCCAATTAGTACAAAGAAAAAAATACCTATGAAAAAAAAAAAGTTTGTTATCATACAAAATGTACTGAATGATAAATTGATTTACTGTAGTATTTATCATAGGCCTGTCACGATAACAAATTTTGAATTGCGATATATTGCTGAAGTAAATACAGACAAAAATTGATAATATTAAAACCAAACTAAAGCAGAATTATCCCCAAAAAAGTATTCTAAATGTGCAAAATTGTAAAAAAAAATATATATATATATGAACTGTAATAAAGAAATAAAAGAATGCAACACTTAAATAGTTAGTTTGTGTCTATAATGAGTCATGGAAGTTAATAATTCAAACCTCGACAGCTTAAATTGAATCGTAGTACCTAAAAATGAACGAAAATTTCCCACTAGTACAGAGAAAACATACTCATGATAAATATTGACCCCCAAAAATTATTGTTCCATCTGTCATGTATTGAACAATATAGTCGATATAGTATTTATCGTGACAGGCCTAGCTAGGACTAAACATTTACTTAATCACATTTTTGAAGTTTTGTGTGAATTGTATTTGTGTATTGCATTACATTCCTTTTCAAATGCCACAGATATCATGACAGTGAAATCTTTTGGTAGATAGATTATTGTTCAGAGGATTAGCAACACAAATATTGAATTCTCGCTAAAGAAAACTCTTTGGTCAATAGTCATAATGTTACTCGCTTATTTAACAATTTTATTTGTGTCTTCATTGTAATCAACTTTTAGCTTTCCGTTCCTCTCAGTGACTTTTGTTCAAGGCAACTTTAGGTCCGTGGCATGACGACTGAGTGAGAGTGAGTGCTCAACAAATGCGTGTCGTCAGTCTCCACATCTGGGTGTGATGCATCAGGAAGATCTGTCACCAAACTCTGACCATGATCAGTGTGAAAAGTGTAGACGAGGATGTAATATTGAACATCCAGATGGTTTCCAAGCAGAGACAGACGTGCCGTGGCCTGGCGGTATCTTTAATTCATATCTGCTCAGCCATTCTTTGCATTGTTAGGTCGTGTCTCTGGGCACTGAGGGATGTGCAACTCATTTAATATGGGCGAACAAACAAACTAACTTTAGTCAGTGTCATTTTGGCTGGCACTCGAGCTAATCCATGTGAACAGTATTGGGTATGATATAGTGCAACGTGGTGAATGCTTTCTGCTAAAATTGGAGATGACTTTTTGGGGTGTGTTGCCAAAAGCTTGATGATGATGCTCAGAAGCCCAGTATGGTTCACGCACCACTGCCTCAAAGCCACGGCTAAGCTCTTTTTAATGACGTGACACAAAACATTACTGCACTTGACTTACTTCAAATACCTGGAGTTTCATCTGTTTATGGTTGTAAACTTACCTCATCAATCACTTACAATCATATAATTTTGTGATCTTTAGGAGTGTTATCCCTTAGTCGTTTAGTCAGCAGTGAATGGAGTTTTGGAGTTTAATCTTTTTTATATATGAAGACCATCTTTACTAGTAGTTCTTTGTATGGATAGTTATTGTCATTGTTTGAGTCAGATCACACACCCCCTTTAGTCGACTACAGTGTCGCACATTTGTCATGCATTTTCTTGGTGTTTTTACTTTACTTTTTTTAAATTTTGAACGTTTTTGCCTACACTATGGATTGTAAAGATTAACAAAAAAAACTGGAACATGTTAAAAAGACAAACCTTTTCTTTGGAGTAGGACTGGCTTCCAAAATTCAGTGCATCTGCTTTTCAGACCAAACTGACAAATGTATGTTAATGTGTTGGCAGAATGTAAAAAGTGAAATGAGGCGGCCCATCTTTTCGGATCAGTCATGTGTCACGAAGCCAGAGTCTCATCGCACTCCGCTCTTCTCCATGGGGCTGAGATGACCTCAATAATTAAGGGACAATTTTAAAATGCATTTCTAATTTTCTACCAGACTGAAAAGCTTTATTATGGAATGGCTGACAAAACCCTCCTCCTGAATGGGGGTGACTCCTGGGCTTCCACTAAACTGGTCATGAATGCACAAACCATCTGTTTTTCTGGCCGTTTGTCAGTGTGAGCGTGGCGGAGGCAGCTGTCGGTGTGGCCCCGGTTTGAATGATGGAGCACACAACCTTTGTTTTGCTCTGCAGTGGCTTTGTCGGACCTGGCTCGTCCCGCTCATGCCGTCCTGCGCTGGAATACGGCACAGATAGGCTCTGCTGGCCCACCACTCTCAACCACAAGTTCCTCCGAAGAAAGGACCAGAGTAAAAAGCCATAGACTTGGGGTGAGCTTGAGGAAATTAGGTGACAAGACAAAATGAATGAAAGTCAAGGAAGAATGTGCTGTAGATAGTGTATGGTGAGAGAGGGAGGAAGGTGTGCGGCCAGTGAGTGCATTGTGTAGGTGAATGAGGATCTGGGGCATTGTGTGCTCGCCAATCTGTAGCTCAGTGGGTGAGCTTGTCAGGCGCCAGAGCCAAGGAAGAGGGCCAGAGGGCCGAGAGAGAGGTGAGGGCAGCCAGACGGGCTGAGCTGCACTGCTTTAGAAGAACCTCTAAGAATGACACATGCTTGAAGACAAAACACAGAAAAATGTACATGCAAGTTTACCAAGTTTAAGTTTAGTGTTTTTGGAAGCTTCTTCAAGCAATCAAGGTTCCATAGTGCCATTTAATTTACACCGGATTTCATCCAATCATACTGTATTATTTACGCTGATTGTTTTGTTTGGGTGACACTGGCCAGTGTGACCTAATTGCATAACTTTCCCACACCAATGCACTTGACCGGAAGAGCCACTGATTTTAGGGCACGGGGTCACTGAGGTGAAGGGAAGCCTCTCTGTACAGTTTTACTTAACAAGCACAACGCTTCAGTATTTTAGTGTCAGAAAAAATCTCAAGGATTCTTACAAATGTGGATTCACAGTGTCACAGTAGGGTTTTTATAAATTGATGTATTTGCATATTTTTATAAAGGACATAAATAAATTGATGTGAATAAATCTTCAACATAGTAAAAGGCCTGAGACCTGGCCTGGGCTGTCTCTGGTAGAGCTGATGGTGGTACAGCAGAGCTTAGCAGAAAGCAGTTGTGTTCTCTCACACGACAGTCTGAGCATGGCGTTTTTGTGTAGCCCCGGGGCAGGCAGGCACCCAGCTCCAGCCCTGTGCCCAGCCCCTCCCACCCCTGTGTCAGAGTCACATCTTGTTAAGCTGACAGCTCTCTGATGTGGACAAATCGTCACTAAGGGGGACCTGACTGACACAGCTCTGGGTACTTCCAGGCCTCGTGTGTAAAGGGTGATGCTGAACATAGAGGTTGAAGCTTGTGAAGAGAAAGCTGTTCTATGTACTGTGCTTCCATAGAGTGAGATTTCCTGGCTGAAGTCATATAGGCCTATTGATTGATTGATTGATTATACACCTATTTTTAGATCTGTAATCAAAATGAAGATATGTATATGACTGTGGACTGCATTTGCAGGATCTGTTTACAGATTTTTAATTGAGCTGGATCATTTGCAGATTCATTTGTGCTTGGAACATGATCTCACACTTTTGTTTTGAACCCAGGACATTCACAATGGGCCGTGTGGTGACAGAATGCTCCCCTCTTTTAATGGTTAACGGGCCAAGAAGGGCTAAGCATCAGCAGCACGCTTTGAGAAGCATATGGAGCTCTAAATAAAATTCAGATCAAGCACAATGATAGCTGTGGTTGGCTTTGTGCTATGACAGGCTGCTGAAAAAGGGGGTGGAGAGGACGGTCCCATCTTCATAATAAGATGGTAACGCATGAGTAAATGAATGTATGGCTCAGTAACGTGCTGTGCTCTGAGTCTGGTGGAGAGCTGCAGCAGTAACATTGTCAGTGACAAACTCCTCTAACTCTGCCCTTTATTACTCTTCAGCGCTTGACTTCAATGAAGCTTCATTGTCCGCCCAGACTTCTGCTCCCGATCAATGCCTCTGACAGCTGACAGATTTTCTGAGCCTGGGCTTTTGTTAGCGGTTGATGACCTGAAAGGGCTTTGGTGGTAGCATAATGAATAAGACATTTAAAGCTAATAAATAAACCTTTGGAAAGCAGCACTGGTGTGTGCTTGACACTATTATAGATGGAGAGATGGGGGATTTTGCCTTCCTTTTTCACTCCCTCTTTTTTTCGCACTTGCAGAATCTCCGGCCTTTGAAGGACTTGTGAAGCCAAAGGCGTCTTGTTGCTCAATCAAACAGATTAAGTCAGTCAGACAAGCAGCGATCTGTCCCATTCAATAAAGTTACTTTTGTCATGCTGGATCTCAGAGGGGCTCATACTAGGCCACATACTGCTGTATGATGCCACATATGTTGGAAATATACAGTGCTTGTTCAAAAACATCCTCAAGCGTTTATTTAGGAAAATTAGCTTTCTTAATTTAGTCCGCAGTTTGATTCAAAGCTTAAGAAAATAAAGTTGGGATGTGTCATGATGATCTGATGTGCCAAATGGATTCGATGTTATAGTTTAAAGCACAAGCAACCCAGTAATGAGGACATCTGTTTTCATATGGTCCTTGACACGTAGCACCAGAAATTTGATGTCATCCTGTCCAAACTCGTACATGGCTGCCAGACAGCATGGCATCCTTTGATTGGTTCTGACAAGCCACTGACAGCTCTGAGGTGAGGAGGGAGCATGACAAAGGGCAAACAGGGGAAGAGGGGAAAGGCGTCAGGCTATAGGTCTGTGTGGCTGCCTGCCGTTTCAGCCCCCCTCCCTCCTTACCCCTTCATTAGCCTTACAACCAACGTAGCAAGTGAACATAGTAGACAGCCTATAGAGCTTATTTGTAATCATTGAATATTTTAAATACTATGTACCCACTCTGAGCCAAAATGTAGATCTGTGATTTAAAGATGGCCACCTGCCACTGTGAAAATCAGGGGCTGTTATGGTTTTGCTCACAGCTGAGCTCAGAGGGAGCCAAAGGAGCCTCCTTGACATTGAGCATCGAACAGATTTTTGGCACTGCTAGCCCTTTGTCACTCTCCCCTCTCACGGACATAAAATGGGATCTTCTATTTCAGATAAGCACCGTATTAAGCCTTCAAATGAAGAGGCTCTGGTTAGCACACTGATATTTTATTATGGGCTTATTATTATGAGTCCATCATAGGTTTGTGGCAGTGTTCAGCGCACAGGCAAATTGGATGGCTGTTTTTCCCCTCATGTGGCCAGTCTCCATTGTGACCTTGCATTAGTGCATATGCTCACAGCAGGGTCACTGGTTGAGGGCATGATCTGTCAGCCTTTGTTTATGAAAGGCAGACAGCACAAGCCTGCAAGAGAACATATTTCATTCAATTAGTGATGCAGCTATATGTAACACCAGAGGTACATACGGAGAGAGAACATGGCTTATTTCCTCAGACACTTTTTACAGTTTATACATTTTAATCAGACCTCACAGGTTTGTTTGAACTGTTTCAAAAGATGCATGTTGATAACTTTGCATAATTTGGACATTTGGCAACTTTAGTTTAGGGACCACATATTAACTGCTTACTAAGTGTTAATTGGTATGTTAGTTAGTTATTTAGGTTTTACTGTAATGTTTATAAAGCACTAATTAATGCATATTAAGGTAAGAGCAAAGATAATGTCCAATAACATCCATGATACTATAAAAACAATGATTAAGCGTACTATTGACTATTAATGAAAAAAAAGCTTAAATTGTTAAATGCAGCCATACAGAGCAAAACAAGTGCTTTATAAACAAAGATCTAGTTAACTACTTAGTATGCCTATTACTGCTAGTCAGCCATGAATATGTTGCCTCTCAACATGTGATTTTTTTATTTATTTAAAATTTTGACAACTAATGTGGTTATGGCCTACATAACGTAGATATCTGTTTAATGGAGCCAGTTCATATGACAGTGTCCACACACTGTACCTCTGTAAGGCCTGGTGTCCAGCCTTTTGCCTGGGAGGTGTTTACTGTCACTGTGCGTTGTGGACACTGACAGCACTATTTCTCCAGGCTGTCAATCTCCACAGACACTGAGCTGCCATGTTGGATCTGACCTCCGTTGGAAAGATAATGTCTCTGAGCTTCATATGGGCATCTTTCACTGCTCCTCTGCTCTGTCAGGGCACCTAGGTAAAAGAGTGAGCGGGCGTGCATTGTTTTCAACACTATCATCAACTCTACTACTCTCTTTAAGTGGCTGCGATGGTTTGTCTATTAGTTACAACCAAACTATTTTTAAACACACGCAAATGTACTATTTCTGTTGCTGTAGTGGCACCATCCAATCTCTTCTGCGATGTGTTTTGGATAAAGACACTGGCTGTGACTTTGATGCAAAGTGTGTGGGAGGCCTTTAAATGCTTGTTAATTAGCAGTGCATCTTGATTAACACTATAGCTTCCAGAGGGAGTTAGCACTCCCCAGGAAGTATTTTGGGATGTATAGCACTGTAATGCATCCATACTGCACATAGAGTTTACTAAAAACTTGTAGTAGTTTTATACATTTTTGGTGTTAAATTAAGCCAGTACAATTAATAAAATTTGAATTGATCAAGATTCAGTCATTTCTAATTGTCAGTGATATGCTTGGGTCTTTTAATCGGGAGGTCTAAAGCCTCTGTCAGTAAAAGCATGTGGTTTGGAGCAGAATTCAGACTTAGAAGGAATAAATCACATTATATCTGTGTTTAATGTCAATTACAAGTTGTTTGAAAGTCTGTATTATTTAGATTCAGGAAATAATACTAAAAAAACATTTTAGATAAACAAACAATATAGATTAATGTAAGAGAAAACTCAGCCCTAAGTTAAAATAATTCTTTTGTTTGTTGAAAATATTCTAGAATAGGTCAAATTAACTAAGTTCCCCAACTTTATATAAACACGTTTGTGCATTCTATGGTGCTTTGGCCATATGTATTTTTATTTACACATTTACATTTTATTATTGGGTAATTCTAAAAAGCAATATGTTTGAGCGCTCTTCTATCACTGGCTTGTTATGTGCGGGAAAGCCTTCTTCAGCTTTTAATGGTGATGTTTGAGATGGACCATCACACCTGAATTTACAGCTTTCTCTTTTCTTATCATAAATTGAGCTGTGCACCGTGAATGGGCAGTTATACAGTCACATAAAACCCACAGTTATGGTCTGTGTTCTGTTTAGCCCTTGATAGAAACACAGCGTCGCTCCTGGTGTATTTCTCGCTATGAAAATTATAATATGGAACAAAGATTAGAATGAAATTATCATGTCCGAGAGGCATTTACCCGCCTAGCTGGGGTGCCCCACACATGGTTAGGGGAGGGGTGAAAAAACCCAGGTCTCCAAGAATAATGATAAAACATTAAGCTGTGAGCGTGCTGGTATTATTGCTGTACATTATGTATGTTCCATTTATACTAGCTCACACGGGCGACCTGTGCTGACGGATAGGTCATTACTCCGTGCACCGATGAACACTTATCAGCCCCACTGCTGTTTATGGCCGGGATGAAGAGCACTTGTCAGTCAAGGTCACTGCTTTGTGTGTCCTCTTTAATAGTTCCCTCTTCACAGTTGTTGAACTTTGTGCACCAGCCGGGCCTCCTACTCTAAGTGGGGGGAGAGATATTGGGCAGCTTGGTTAAACGCATGGTTTCAGTCGTTTATGTGGTGAAGGAGGCCATTATTGCTTCCTGTGATAACCAGTTATACAGATGACCTCTCAACTCCTTCTTTTATAACGGACACCAGCTATTTCTATTATAATTAGACCTGATAACAACATATACAGACTAGGGCAGGGTTCCCACATGCCCTGGAAATTCTGGAAAACCTGGAAAATAATTGGCCTGTTTTCCAGACAGGGAAAACACATGGAAAATGAGGAAAAAAAAGGCCAAATGTCCTGGAAAATATATATTTTGTGCTTGAAAATTTCTCCACACTTTGCTTTGCTGTTTATTAGATATCAATTTAATAGAGATCTTTACTACCACCTATTAGAGCAATTGTCTTTTTGAAAAACCTCCTCTAAAATCCACCAAAATGCAGGAAATTAAACCTATTTTGCACAAACTTTCTTGGAGGAGGACCACCAAACCCCCTCTCATCTCTTTTATCTTACCTGCTTGGCAGGACCTTGGTGTCACATATAGGTGTCTCTTATTTTCCTGTGTTATAAGTAGAACACTTGCCTCACAAGTACCATTCAAATGCAGAGAATGAGTCGTGAACACTTGCTTTTTGTTTATTGTAAGTTGATATGATTGGGTTCATGTGTTCCATCAGAAAATATTTTTGGTCATTCACATAACAAAATATAGTGGGTGCAGTACACAATAATTGTTGACTTTGGGTAGAGCCTTAGACCACATTTTTCATTATAATAAATGTATAAAAAGGGGGGATCTGTTTGTAGATGCCGTGATTACATAACTAAAAATGTCCTGGAAAAGTCCTGGAAAATGATTTCAAGCAATGTGTACGAATTCTGTAGGGCTGTAGTCTTCTGCTGTAGTAGTTTAATCTGTCATTTGTGTTTTAT
>KN477952.1:8086-24156 GCA_000787095.1 Periophthalmodon schlosseri | reverse complement strand
ATAATGTTTGACTATGTTTTAGCGATCACCTTCCTGGAGGATTTCAGGGAGGAGATCATCGCTCGAACAACATGCCCTGAAGACATTGTAGAAGCCTGGACGTCCCAAGAGCTGGTCTCAGAAGAGGAGAGGGCAGCCATCACTGGCGCTTTAACTCCAGCAGACCAAATGAGGGCGCTGTTTGACACTGTGGAGAGAGGGACACCACAGATGCAATCCAACTTTTACCATCTTCTGAAGGAAAAGGAGGCTGAGCTTGTGGCAGAACTGGGTAGGGCAAATTATTACAAAAGACATATTTTTTGGCAGAGTCAAATTGTCAGAGTCTATTATTGAAGATCGTATATTACACTAAATTGATTCTTATGAGCTTTAAACCATGTTATAATGTTGTTACCTCTTCAAGAACATACCTGGAGTTGTGTTTTGTTTGAGTAATCCTTTATTATTAGTCTGTCTACATCTCCAAAGCTCAAAATGCTCTGTTCCACCTTGTGATGTCAATAGTGGTAGTGTCTACATCTCCAAAGCTCAAAATGCTCTGTTCCACCTTGTGATGTCATATAGTGGTAGTTTTCAAGTTAACAGCTACCTTTAACTTTAGTTCAGTAGATCTTGGTAATTCCAGGGCTGAAATCATCCCAATGATTCTAGTGAAGGTGTGTGGAGTTTAACAACACAGTGGAGCACTTCCTGTATTATCACATGACATCACAAAGTGGAAGAGAGTGTTTTCAGTTTGAGATAAGAAGTGCAGGGTTTGTGTGTTAAACATGTGTGAATGAAACAAAACACAACTCCAGGTTTGTTTGTGATGAGAAAACAACATTATAACAACAATCAGAAAACAGCGTATGGGCCCTTTAAAGCTAATTAAAGTTGATTTAACGTACCATCTCCCCTTTAATATAGTATTTACATTTGTCTTTACTTTACAGAGCAAAGATGCCCTACCAACAAGCTGACTCAGACAGAACTGACATGGACACAGGCCAAACCAGAAATTAACATTAAATCTAAAAAGGGGGAAATTATAAGACAGAAACAACTCATCAATGAAATTATCAGTGAAACTAGAACCATTTGGAAGGACAGGCAGCTGGAGAAGGAGGCGTTCCACATTTTAAACAAAGCAACCAGATTAATGAAAGAGATCGAACAGCTCTGGGAAACGATGGAACATGAGGAGAATGCACAAAAATACAAAATTGAGGTGGATAAACATTACATAGACGAAATGCATTTTAAAGTCCAAAGTGAAAAATGGGAGTTGGAACAGATAAAAACTGAAATTCAGATCGAGAAAGCAAAGTTAGAACAAGATAGACAGGTTGCTAAGGCAGAATTGGATGAACTAAACAATTTGAGGGAACGCACTGAAATACAAAATAAAGAGCTAGATGAGAAGTTATGCCATTTAAAGACACAGACACGCGAGATGGAAGCGGCTAGAGCGGAGGCAGTGTTGAGAAAAAAAGACTTGATCAAAACTATGAAGATGAACAGGAGAAAACAGGGAAGCTTGGTTAGGATGAAGGAGGAGGACACAAACACACAAATCAAATGGATCAACGTCCAAATCCGAAAGAAAGAACGACGTCTAGACCAGCGATTGGAGAGGATAGCGAGAGAGAGGGATGAACTGGACATTGTAAAGGTTAAGCTGGAGCGGCAAAAACAGGAGCTGCAGCGGAGAATGGAGGACATGGTGAACAAGATGGCGGCCGTGGCTCATGTAAAGGACAGTTTGAAGACAACAGCGGAGGAGATGGACAGCACCAGAGCGGAGATGCAGGAGGCTCAGGAGGAGGCTCGTGAGAATCAGGAGCAAGTGAAGCAATATGCGGTGAGTAAAGCTTATATATTATTATTATTATTATTGTTATTATTACTATATTCTGGTGTTTGTAAGTCAGTGACAGTTAAAGGTGCACTATGTAACTTTTTTGGAGGAGGGGCCGGGCCTGCTTGTCTCCATTGAGATGGTTTGGAATGTTCCACAGTGTGACATTTACCTTATCTATGTCCATGGAGGCAAACAGGAGATAAACCAAGACAAGTTATAGGTAAAATCTATGGAGGGCGAATAGAAATGCATGTTTTTCAAGGTATTTTTTAGCAGCAGACACACCAATAATTGAATAAATGCAGGCTAGTTTAATGCATACCATGGAACATTCCAGGTTGGAGACAAGCAGACCCCTTCTACCAGAAAATTATGATACCTCCATGATTTACAAGAAAGGATTTATCTGATATATACTTTAACAAGCTAAATATGTAATTTAAAGAAATGGATGAATATTGTTTGGTAGACAAAACTACAAAGGTATTTCTATTGTTGAGCGAGTATGGAGCCTTCAAATTAATTTTACTATAAGATCCAAATGTGTGTTGCAGAAATGAACAATATGAAACAATCACAAAATAACAGATGTTTTCAAGATGGAAAGCAGTGACCGCTCACCCCCCAATTCCGGAAGTCAATTTTTCATTAATATTTCCCATAGATTTTCCAAAAATAATTAATATTAAAAGCCAAATCTTGTGTTTTAAAGAACAACAACTGCGTTATGGATATTAGTTAGCATGTAGCTGGTTAGCCTCTGCGATGCCTTTGAACTCTTGATAATTGAATTTTTGTCTGTGGAAAAAAGAATGGAAAATGTACTTTTCCGAACCGGAGTGGGCAGTCACTGTTGAGCTCCATTCATAGACTGTATAGATAAATGGACATAGCTAACCTACTAACCGCCGCGTTCCAAATAGAGAAGCATGGGCTGCGCTTCCGGGTTCTCTCGACTCTGACTTCAATTCACATTACATTACAAAACTGTGGCCCCTCTGTCTGTAACTGCTGTCAGGCTCATCATTTTGGCCTTAAAATGTTTGTATTGACCCGTTGTGATCCTGGTATTTTTATTTCCTATTGGTGTCCGTAGCTCAAGATATGAACATTAATAAGTGGCAAATCAGCTGCCTTTTTTCCCCGAGGTTGCTCCCGCTAGCGTTAGTAACAGGTTTGACTGACAGCGTTGCAAAATGTGTTACCTAAGGGGCGTTACCTTCCACAGCTTTGTTCCAGATTGGCTCTTCGGTTGCTATGATACTCGCGGTTGGAATTCCAAATATGGAACTCGGCTCCAAATTTGCTCCATAATCGATGAGCTTCATTTAACTGGAGCCGAACGCTATGGGTGACGTCACCCTCACTTAGTCCACTTTTTTATACAGTCTATGCTCCATTACAGCTGGAAATTACTCAGAATAAATACTAATCTCTTTTTGTTCGTTATAAAGGAACTACTGAAAGACCTGAAAGTTAAAGTTGACAGGTGGGTTGAAAAAGAAAACCAAAAACCAGCACTTGTGAGAGTCGACGTCCAGCTAGAAAACATGATGGAAAGTGAAGAACGAGACATCGAAGAAGCAATCTCTTTTCAAAATGAAGACAAAATTATATTGAATGAACAAGAGATTGAAAACATCGAACACCAAATTGCTCAACTTAAGGACGAGGAGGAGACAATGAGAGGACAAGCCAGGTCAGATATGGACAACATGGCAGTTGCAAGTAAAGACATAAAACAGCTCATCGAAGAAATAAACGAACTGCAAACCCAAGACACCAAATCGGATTCAGACGACAAAACAGCACAAGTAGAAACACATGGGTTGTTACAAAAAACCTTACAGACATTTCGAGCGACATTCACTTCAATTTGGGGACGAAAAGAAGAGACTGTTATTATACAAGAGACACACAAACAAGAAGAAACTGAGGAGTGTGATTCAATGGGGTCAAATGTTGAAGACGGTGAATACACTGCTAACGACATTGAAAGACTCAGAGAAGAGATGTACGCAACCATAGACGTAATTAGATCAGTGAAGTTGGAGCTCATGCCAGAATCCGAAGACTGTTTCATAGAGGAAGACTTTGAGCCCAGTGTAGACATTGAAACCCTGCTACAAGAGATAAAAGAATTTCAAGAGGTTTTATTAATGATTAGAGATGACATGCTGTACCTGAAGGAGGAACTAAGTAACATCAAAACATTAAAAATCATGGCGAAGAAACAACGACGCGATCTGGACCAGAGGTTAGAAAAAACAATGAGAGAGAGAGACGAGGTAGACGTCTTGAAATTGAAAGTTCAAAGACAGCAGGACGATCTTCAGCGGAAAACAGAGAGAATACAACATGTCAAAGAGATAGTGGAACGAATGTGTGAAACAATACGAAAAAGAAGTGAAGAGTTAATAAAAGAGAATGAAATATTATTGGCTTTGATACAAGAGCTTTGCCACAAGTCGGAGGACAAAAAACAAGATCTGGAAACCTTGAAAATGGTAATACAAAGCGAATGGGTGAAAATGCGATCAGAAATGAGTGAAATTCTTAAAATTAACCAAATTATTCAGAATCAAAAACAAGAATTGGATGATAAGAGGCACTTGACCAAAAATGAAATTAAAGAAATGGAGGTGCTTAAGGCCGAGCTGGAGGTACGAAGGAGAGAGAGTCAACAGGCTTTCAAAAAGGCTGCGAGGAAAAAGGCTGAACTGGAAAACATGTGGAGTAATATACAGCAAGAGAGGGAATCGCTGAGGAGAGAAAGCAGCAAAAAGAGGAGGGAGCTGGAACAGAGGTTAGAGAGGACTATGAGAGAGAGGGATGAGCTAGAGAGAGTGAAAATCAAAGTGGAGAGACAGAGGGAAGAGCTGTCTGGGGAGATGGAAGTCATTAGGAGAGAGAGAGGAAGCATTCAAAAACAGCTTGCATTAGTTCAAAAGCATGAGGGCAGAGAAGGTACAATGGAAATAAGAAGTGGGACTATGTATGTTAATCAGTTTGTTAGCGACTTTCAAAATGTGAAGAAAAACATTGACAGAGGGTTCGGGATGATCGCTATGGAGATTAAGGAATTTTTGGAAAGTGTGAAAATTGATTGGCGAAAGCAGTGGGAATATATACAGGAATTGCAGTCGGAAAGCAGGAACATACGGGACAAATTGGACACAATCAAATCTCAAGTTTGTGTTATGCAAGAACGAAAAAGCCTCCAAGACAGATCTGAGAAAGAGGAGATTAGTAAACAAAAAGCAGAGCTGGATTTAACTTTGGAGAAGGTGCAAAGAGAAATGCAAGAGATGGAAGTTTTGAAATCAGAACTGGAGTTGAAAAGAAAAGAAAATGAACAAATTATCAAAAAAGAGCAAAACAAAAAGGATCTGATAACTTCAAATGAATTATACCATAAGATCCAAATGTGTGTCGAAAAGATGAACAATATGAAACAATACTTGGACAAAATGGCGGATGCTTTCAAGATTGAAACCAAACACCTTACAGATCAGACAGACTTTCTATACATGACTAAAGAGGAAGTGGAAAGAATTAAAATGGACATGAGAAGACAAAAAGATATATTGACCGGCGTGACAAAGTTAATGCAGGAAAAGCAGAGCTATTGGACTCAAGTTGAGGCAGAAATTCAGAATGAAAAGCAGAAAATTGTTCAAAATTCAGAGGATCTGGAGAGAGAAAGGGAAAAATTTAAAATGCAGGCTGCAATGTTCAAAGCTGACAAAGCAAAAACAACAGATAAGGAAATTGGGACTCTGGGTTTAGATGATGGAGGAGAAAGTGTAATCAAATCTGAGAAGAAGCAAGATAAAAGTGTAGAACCAGTACAAGAAGTAGCCGAAATTCAACCTAAAGGGCAGAAAGACCAAGGTGTAGAGGGAATAGTAGCTTCACCAATGGGGGATAGTGAGCACCTACTGCAAATCAAAGCTGAAATACAAAAAGAACAGGAGGAGCTGGCCAGATTCAGAGAGACGATTGAAAAAGAAATATCCGAGTTGGAGTTAATGAAGTTAGACATGCGCTTACAGCTTAACCTGATTGAACAAGGCAAGCAGAGTATAAAAGCGGAAATGGACCGGCTCAGTGTGGCAAAGGCAGAGATGGAGAGCAGAAGAAAACGCACTGAAGAGCTTCTAGACGAGGTAAATTGTGAAAAAGGCAGCGTTAAAGATCTGTCGCTTCAGATTAGCGACGCAAAGGAAAAAATGGGAAAATTCAAACTGACTTCCTTGGAACAGAAAGACAAAGAGGAGGATCAAGACGGAATGAAAGCGGGTATTGTTGCTAAGACCAAACAATTCAAAGATCTCATTAGGAATCTCAAGGTAATGAAAGCAGAGGCTAAAAAGGCCATTATACACACTAGAGAAGAGAATGAGCATCTTAATACGATAAGGAGAGATGTTGAAGACACGAGACAGGTGCTAGTGCAAGAAATTAAAAGAATAAGAGAACAACTGCCAATGCTGAAAATTAACTTAAGAGAAAAATGTGAGCAGGTAATGAAAGATAGAAATGAGGTCATCAAATCCAAAATTCAAGTAATAGAGGAAAAAGAGGAAGCGGTTGGAAAATTATGGGATGGACTGAGTAAAAATCTAATACAGTTAGAGCATGAGAGAAACAAAATGGCAGCATGTGTTGACCAAGTTGGTAAAGAAAAGCAGCGATTGGTCAGTTTGAAGTCACATGGTAAAGTCCAACTGAAATTAGAAGGAAAAACCAAAATAGATGTAACTGAAATGGTTGAAGATTTGCCTTTAGTGAGTGAGATAGTACAGAAAAAAACTGAATTTGAAAATGCATTGACAAATCTTCGCCAAATGGAAGAAGATATTCGAAGTTCTTTAAATGAGATAAAAGCAGAGAAGACCAATCTCCAAGTCTTGGCCAAAGAAGTTCGGGCACAAAAGGACACATTTCAAAACATAGTCACTGCTGCGAAACAAAAGGGAAGGAGAGGCAGTAAACTACTCCGTGATGACAGACAAATAGAAAGAAAAATATCTGAGTTGAAAATCAAAGAAGAGCAGCTTGAAATTATGAAAATCAAATTGACAGAAATCGCAAAACAAATTTGTGGAAATGTGAAAGAAAAACTGAACAAATTAGATCGTTTAAATGATTCGTTGGAGCGGGGATGCACAAATCTGAATGAACAGCAGCAACAACTGGAAAATTTAACACCAACAATCCACAGAGAGACTAAATCTATTCAGAGCGTAATTTCTACACTGACAATGCAAAAGGAACAACTAGGATCTACGGATCAATTTGACATTTTAAAAGAAAGAAGTGATCTTGAAAAATTGAAAACTCAACTAAAACAGGAGAGAGAAAGTCTGGATTCGGAAAAAGTCAAGTTGGATAAAGAAAGAATGGAGTTGGAGATGAGGAGATCTGATATTGACAGAAAAGCTGACCTTCTGAAGCAACAAAAAGAGGCTTTTGAGAAAACAGAGGTTGACATTTTGGAAAAACAATCAAAACTTGCAGCAGGAGGATTGGAACATATAGAAGCTGGGATGGACGTAGTCGCCATAGAAACTGGGTTACCAGACTATCAGATGCCTGGATTAATGGTAGACATGAGACAAGTTATTAATACAATGCAAACTGTTAAACAACAAACTCAAAGAATGGGTGCAAACATACAAAATAAAATTGATCGAATTGAGGAATTACGGATAATATTTGAACAAAAACTATCACAACTTAATAAACAATGTGAAAAAGTGACTGCAGATACACAGGTGTTCAGAAGAGATGTCCAAAGTTTGGGCAGAGAATTCTTGAAAACAAAAATTAGGATGAGTTCTGAACAAGTAAACACACTGGAACAACTTAAACAATCTATTCGAAAGGAACAAGATGAACTGAGGTGGACTGCAAACAAGCTACAGGAAAATAAAGAAAGCATTAGCAGTTTGATCGCCGAAACTAGCAAGGAGAAAAGTTCTATCCACATATTGGCCGATCTGGTGCAGAGAGAGAAGGGGCGTTTTCAGAATATTTTGAGCAGTGTCCAGAAGAAAAAACAAGATATATGTCAAGATAAGGCAACACAAACACAGGAGGAGGCAGCGATAACAACAGAGGAAGAGCAAAGAATGGAGAAAGATGGCCGAAGACGCCAGGCATATCCAAAACAACCCAAATTTGTAACCATGACTGAAAAATACCTTAAATTGGAAAACAAAATGGAACAGCTACAAAAAGATGGTTCAGTTCTCCAAGTGTGCAATGATCTAGAAAAGAAATGTGTAGAACTTGATCAAGAAAAGCAAAATATAGTAGCATGCAGTGAAGTGCTGAGAACTGAAAAGACAAGTTTAAGTGGTAAAATATCTGACATACTAAAGCACATACAAGGAAAGAAGGAGGAGTTAAAGGCCACTGTGGTCTCTGCTGAAGAACAAAGTCGTATTCCAAAACAGGAAGAGGTGGAGTCTGATATCAGCCAACAATATGCTATGCTCAAAAAACACAATGAAAATATGACAAAGCACTATAAGAAGTTGGAGGCAGATAGAGCAGAAATACAAAACACAAGAGAACAAGTGAAGCTTTTGTTTAATGAGATAACGACGGAGCAAAGCAAGATTAAAGATTTGGCAAGTGAAGTTCAAAATGTGAAGGAAAGTTTAAACGATTCCATAGAGATTCAAAGTGGAAATCTACAGGAAATACAAAATTTAAAAGAGAAATTGGATGAGGAAAAGAAAGAGGCTGAACTTTTAAAAGAGGATCTCAGTGGAAAGAGAGAAGAGGCTGAAGCTGCCATGAGAAATGTTCATGAAGAGAGAAAGAAACTCGAAGAAATGAAACTTTGCTTAAACAAAGAACAAGAGGATTTGAAGAATGAAAAAGACAAATTGAATTTGGAGAAAAGCAACCTCGAACTCAAAGAGGCTACGCTGAAGAAGCACAACGAAGATATGACAAAGTATTATAAGAAGTTGGAGGCAGATACAGCAGAAATGCAGAACAACAGAGAACGAGTGAAGCTTTTGTTTAATGAGATAGCGATGGAGCAAAGCAAGATCAAAGATTTGGCAAGTGATGTTCAAAATGTGAAGAAAAGTTTAAACGAGAAATTGGATGAGGAAAAGAAAGAGGTTGAACTTTTAAAACAGGATCTCAGTGGAAAGAGAGAAGAGACTGAAGCTGCCATGAGAAGTGTTCATGATGAGAGAAAGAAACTTGAAGAAATGAAAATTTGCTTAAACAAAGAACAAGACAATTTGAAGAATGAAAAAGACAAAGTGAAGAAGCACAATGAAGATATGACAGAGTACTACAAAAAGTTGGAAGCAGACAGAGAAGAGCTACAAAACAAGAGAGAACATGTGAAGCTTTTGTTTAATGAGATAGCAATGGAGCAAAGCAAGTTTAAAGATTTGGCAAATGATGTTCAAAATGTCAAGAAAAGTTTTAACAATTCTATAGAAACGATTCAAAGTGGAAGAGAAAAAATGGATGAGGAAAAGAAAGAGGTTGAACTTTTGAAACAGGATCTAAATGTAAAGAGAGAAGAAGCTGAAGCTGCCATGAGAAGTGTTCATGATGAGAGAAAGAAACTTGAAGAAATGAAACTTTGCTTAAACAAAGAACAAGAGGATCTGAAGAATGAAAAAGTCAAACTGAACTTAGAGAAAAGCAACTTCGAACTCAAAGAGGCTACGCTGAAGAAGCACAATGAAGATATGACAAAGTATTATAAGAAGCTGGAGGCAGATAGAGCAGAAATGCAGAACAGCAGAGAACAAGTGAACCTTTTGTTTAATGAGATAGTGATGGCGCAAAGCAAGTTTAAAGATTTGGCAAGTGATATTCAAAATGTGAAGAAAAGTTTAAACAATTGTATAGAAATGATTCAAAGTGGAAGAGAAAAAATAGATGAGGAAAAGAAAGAGGTTGAACTTTTAAAACAGGATCTAAATGGAAAGAGAGAAGAGACTGAAGTGGCCATGAGAAGTGTTCATGATGAGAGAAAGAAACTTGAAGAAATGAAAATGTCCTTAAACTTGGAAAAAGAAGATTTGAAGAATGAAAAAGACAAATTGAACTCAGCGAAAAATAACCTTGAAGTCATGCTGAAAAATCACAATGAAGATATGACAAAATATTATAAGAATTTGGAGGTAGATAAAGTAGAGCTACAAAACAAGAGAGAACAAGTGACCCTTCTGTTTAACGAGATAACAACAGAGCAAAGCAAGATTCAAGATTTGGCAAGTGATGTTCAAAATGTGATGGAAAGTTTAAACGATTCTGTAGAAATGATTCAAAGTGGAAGAGAAAAATTGGATGAGGAAAAGAAAGAGGCGGAACTTTTAAAACATGATCTCAATGGAAAGAGAGAAGAGGCTGAAGCTGCCATGAGAAGGGTTCATGATGAGAGAATGAAACTTGAAGAAATTAAGATTTGCTTAAATAAAGAACAAGAAGATTTGAAGAATGAAAAAGACAAATTGAACTTGGAGAAAAGCAACCTACAACTCAAAGAGGCTACGCTGAAGAAGCACAACGAAGATATGACAAAGTATTATAAGAAGTTGAGGCAGAGTTTAATGAGATAGTGATGGCGCAAAGCAAGTTTAAAGATTTGGCAAGTGATATTCAAAATGTGAAGAAAAGTTTAAACAATTGTATAGAAATGATTCAAAGTGGAAGAGAAAAAATAGATGAGGAAAAGAAAGAGGTTGAACTTTTAAAACAGGATCTAAATGGAAAGAGAGAAGAGACTGAAGCTGCCATGAGAAGTGTTCATGATGAAAGAAAGAAACTTGAAGAAATTAAAATTTGCTTAAACAAAGAACAAGAGGATTTGAAGAATGAAAAAGACAAATTGAACTCGGAAAAACAAGACCTTGAAGTCAGAGAGGCTCAACTGATGGAAAATACAAAGATTGTGGAAAAACTGAAAGACGGACTCAGTAATCTTAAACAAATGAACTTTGAAAGCAAAATACAAAATATAGACAAAATGGAAAAGAATGTACAGGATTTGTTTGACAAACTGCTTTTAGAAATACAAAGGAATGAAGAGAAGAGTGAAGACATAAAGGAGTGCATACGTCAGATACAGAGAACAAGAGCTGAACTGCGTAGTCAACCAAAAGAAGAGAAGATAATTGTTGAAAAGCAAAGTGTAGAAAGAAAAGAAGAATTTAGACTGCCAGAAGTAATCAAAGAAGAAAAAGTGAGTTTGGAAAAGTTGATGGAAGAGATGGAAATGTTAAAACAACTTGGTGAAAACATGATAAGGGAGAGAGATTTGATCAAAAAGACAAAAGATGAGTTCTTAAGGCAGAAGAAACATATCGACAGTTACTTGCATGAGGTCTGCACAGAAAAGGCCAAAATTCAAGAAATGGCCAATCGGATTCACTCTCAGAAACAAGAACTTGAGAAGGTCATGCGAGAGTTACAAGAGAAGCGAACAGAAATGGAGACACAGCAAAGTGAATTTATCCTTTCTAAAGAGCTGTTGGAGGCTGATAGACAACAAGTGTTGAGGTTGAGGAATGACCTAGAACGAAAAAGACAAGAAACTGATGCAGAGAATCAGCTGCTCCAAGAAACCAGACGGACTTTACAAATTGAAAAACAACAACTGGAAGATGAAATAAAAGACTTTAATAGTAAAAGAGAAGAAATGCTGACTGCTATGAACTTGAATGAGGAAAAACTACAGCTTCAGAAAATGCAGACAGAATTAGAAATGCAAGGACTGGACAAACAGCATGAACAGATGGACGATAAAAAATTGGAAGTTGAAAACGCCATGAAACTTGTTGAAGATGAGAAAGAGCGGGTTTACAAAACAAAAGATGAGTTAGAATTACAAAGACAGGAATTGCAGCATCAACAAGCCAGGCTAAAACGTAAGGAGGAAGAGCTTAAACAACGAGAGGTGGAGACACAAATAGATAAGATGAAGGAAGAGAGACGATTCGAAGAACTAAAGCAGGATATGGACAGAAGAGAACAAGAAACCAATGCAGCAATGAGACATATCATTGAGGAAAAACAACAGCTCGATGAAAACAGAACAAAATTCCAAATTGAAAGAAAAAAGGTCAATGTATTGAAGGAACAGATGGAAGATAAAAAAGTGGAAGTTGAAAACACCATGAAACTTGTTGATGAGGAGAAGGTGCGGCTTTACAAAACAAAAGATGAGTTGGAATTACAAAGACAGGAATTACGGTATCAACATGATGAACTTAAACGTAAGGAGGAAGAACTTAAACAACAAGAACAAGAATTAGTACACAAAAAACTAGAGGCGCAAATCAAAGAGCTGGGCAGCTTCACTGTGTTACTGCAGGCTGAAAGACAACAGGTTGAAGTGATATGGAAAGATTTAGAGAGAAAAAGACAAGAGACTGAGATGGCTAGAAGACAAATTGATGAAGATAAACAGAAGCTTGTGCAAATAAGGGCAGAAGTTTCCAAAATGAGACAAGATGAACAACAAAAAGATAAAGAACAGGTGGAGGTGGACCATAAAAGTTCAGATCTGGAGTCTGCTTGGGAGGAAATCAGAGACCAGAGACACCAGCTCTATTTGAAAAATAAGACTTTGGACATGGACAGGCTAATACTACAAAAAGAACAGGAGCAGATGGACACAGAGCTGAAGACAAGGCAAGAGCAGATCCGCAATGTGATGGGGCATCTAAGCCATCTGAGAGAAGTCCTGCAACACAAGAGGAACACATTAAACCTACACATACAGGACATGGACAAACTGAGGCAGAAGCTCACAGCTCTGGACCAGGACAGAGACAAGATGGCTGACTTCAATCAGCTGTTTGAGAGACAACAAAGTAGCATTAAAGAGACACTGACTCTCTTCATTGGACAAAAGCAAAAACATCTATTGGCGAAACAGCAGGTGGAGGCACTGAGCTCAGAAGTGAAGCAGCAGAGACAGGAGCTAGAGCAAGAGAAGAAAAAGATGGACAGAGAGAAAGAGGAGCTACAAAAGATGACGGCTAATGTCCACACAGTTATGAAGAGGGTTCAACAAACAGGAGAGATGATTAAAAAATTTGTTGAGACATTGTTTTTCTTCAAAACCAAGTTTCAGTCACAATTTGGAAATTTGGACAGCATCCTTTCTGAGATAAAGAAGGAGAAAAACAAGATGGCAGACATTTACATTCAAAGAGATCAACTTAAAGATAACATAAGTACTTTAGTTTTCAAGCTCAAAGAACTAAAGCTACAAGATGAAAGTGCGCCAAATCAAGCGGAACAGCTGAGAATGGAGCTAAACCAGATAAGAGAAGAAAAAGAGGGCGCCATGGAAGCCATCAAAGCAGAGAGACAACAGTTGAATGAAATTAGGACCAAAATAAAACTGGAGAAACAAACACTTAAGGAAGAAAAACAAAACATGCAAACTGAACTGTCTGAGATTCAATCCAAGAAAAATGAGTTTTTAAAATCAAAAAACATTGTAAGGGAGAAATTGCAAAGGTTTACAGAAAAGGTTAGCGATAATGTCAACGGTCAAATGAACACTTTACAAAATAATAATCAGAAAGTGCTGAAGCTGTGTTCGGAATTGGAACAAAAATTGAAAGATATTGAGGATTATAAACAGAAAATGTATAACGTTGCCAAACTGTTCAAAGCATCGGACTTAAAAGAACAAATTGGATACACAGACAGTCAACAAAACATAAAGGAAAAACGCAATATTCAAAAACAAAAGGCAGAACTAATGGAAGAAAAACTGAATATGGAAAAAGAAAGAGAGATGTTGAACCAAGAGAAGTCACAGCTTGAACAGATAACGGCAAATGTCTACAGTATAATGCGCAAGATTCAAAATTACACATTCTCAATACAAAAAGATAAGAACAATCTTGTAAATCAATCAAAAGACCTAGAAATGAACAAACAGAATGCATATCATCTGCTTAAAGAACTAAACACAGAAAAAGAGCAGACTGACAAAATGAAAAGGCTTATTCTATCAACAAAAGGTAAAGTTGAAAATCTGGTGGACAGTTTATTAGCTGAAAAATGGCAACTGCAAACATGGAGACAAGAGAATGAAGCTCAAATGGATGTAATCAGAACAAAAAAACAAGAGCTTAGTCAAATGAATGCCACTATGGAATTGGAGAGACTAAGGCTAGATGATGAAAAACATAGGATACAAAAGGACATTATTGAATTGAAAGTCAGGGCAGAACTGGTGGTGAGCAATTTCAAAATGATATCGGACAAAATCAAGTTTCTTATTGAGGGAAAAGTCAAAGGTATCGACAAAATTAACAAAAAACTTGAACATCAGACCCAAGAAATCCAAATTATCTGCAATGAACTAACTGAAAAACAGGAGGAGGTTCATCAAGAAAGGGACAAGTTGCTGAGTTATCTATTTAAAACAGAAATTGGCCCACTGAAGTTTACCGTTTCCAATCTGGCAATGCAACAAGAAGCGATGAGAACCAAACTGCAGGAAAAATTGTCAATGGATAAACAGGATTTTGAAAGATTTAAAGCACAGATTCTGAGGAAAGTGTCTGATCTGGAAAAAGTGAGTGATATGATGATGAGAGAAAGACAAAGTTTGGAAGAAATGAAAGAATACATTGAAGAGCAAATGAAGAAGTTAAACAGCAGCAAAGGCCAAATTGAAGAAATGAAATCTGAGTTAGAGAAAACCAGGATTGGGGTACTGGACAAAAATGGGTATATCACTGAAGTTGTGGATGAAATAAATTGTAAACATGATGAAATTAGCAATAATCTGGCACAAATGAGAGCACAAAAAGATCAGTTTGAAATATTTGTAAGTAACTTTGCCGAAAAACTGAAAGAAGTTTCAGATAACAATGTACAAACACAACTACTAGAAATACAGCGCGAGAAAGTGAATCTACAAGAGGTTCAACAACAAGTACAAGGTTTACAGAATAACCTAAATGCTATGATCATCCATGTTAAGGGAGCACTCAAACAAATTTCCAAAGAAAAAGAGGAAATTGGTCAGGAATGGACTCAGATTCGATCGGAAAGAGAAATACTACAAAATGAAAGAGAAAAAATTACTCAAGAGTCATCAGCCCTGAAATACAAAGAGGATCAGATTCTAAAAATGTCTAAAGAACTCAACCAACTGAATGCAAACATACAGAAAGACATCAAACTTAAAATGGACAAAATGGAGCACAGCAGCCAGACACTACTTGAATTACGCAACAACTTTGAACAAAAGCAAAATGATCTTGGGCAACAGAAAGAAACACTTGCAAGTCTCTTTGGGCTTTTAAAGAGAGAACGGGAACGTATATCCAAAACACTGACAGGCATAACTGACCAGAGAAAACACTCAGAACAGCAATGGAACCAACAAGTGGAGTCTGAAACTAAAATTATTGAACAGCTTAAGTCAAAATTAAAGGAAGAGAAAGATGAGTTTGAAAAGCAGGTGAAGGTGCTCGGCAAGGAGAGAAATAACTTGGAATTGTCAAGATTGGATATCCACAAGCAACGTGGTCTGATGATGAACAATAAGAAGACAATACATATGGGATTTAGCCAGTTACAAGTGACCACAGCCAAGCTGCAAAGTGTGAAGGAAGATCTCCGTAAAGCGTTCAATATTATGAAGACAGAGAAAGACAATATGACACACCTCGCTCTACAAACACACAAGGCACAAAATTACATTCAAATGTGTCTAAAACTCTTTGCCCTAAAAGACAAAGAATTGGACCAACGAGAAGACAATATAAGAACGTTATCTGAAGAGCTGCAAAGTCAACACAGTATAATACAAGCAGATAGACAACAACTGGAGAAGGTTAAGGAAGAAGTTAACAAGAGCAAGCAGGAGGTGGCAGAGTCATGGGATAGCATTAGCGAACAGAGAATGCAAATGACTAAACTCAAATCTGAAATTGACCTGGAGACACAGATGCTTCTAACCGACAAGGAAGAAGTGCAAGAACAACTGCATGAAGCTCAGTCTAAAGAAAATTATCTTTTGGGTAAAACCAAACTTGTACAAAGTATGGGTGAAAGACTTAAGCATTTGATTGAAAAGATGGGAAGCAAAATATCTCAAGCTGAAGTGAGCGACAAACTGGTGCTTAAGCAGGTTGCGTTGTTGGTGAAATTTTCTGAGGAAATTGAGAAAAACAGAGATCAAATTAATTTATATTTT
>KN477951.1:25569-55243 GCA_000787095.1 Periophthalmodon schlosseri | reverse complement strand
AGAGATGAAATCCTGTGGTTCCCAAAAATCATTATCTCTTCTTTTTGAATATTAGTTTGTGTTTTCCTGTATTGGGAAGTTATTGAAATCAGGAAACAGTGAAAATGGACCATGAGCCGAGACGAGGGTGCTTATTCATTGGCTCACACCTGGAAATTTTTGCACCTATGTGACTAATTAAAGGAAAACACAATCCAGTCATATGAACACAACCAATAAATGAACCTATTTGCAGCCTAACCAAAGGGTTTGTGGTTCAATTCCATCTCTATCATCCATACTGTCATTGGTTTATCAGCTGGTGTAAACTCAGCTCTAGGGGAAATATTCTCTTACATTAGAATCCATGGCTACTTGACTTTATGTTTAATATTAAGTTCTTTTCGGTCCATTTCCTTATCTGGATTCTGGTTGGCACCAATCATCTCTCTCATTGGTCCAGATCCAGGAAGTGACTCCATTAAGCCCCTCCAACTTGACCATATTTATCCGTGCCCAGTGGTTGTCCATCTCCAGTCTTTAATAAATAAATAAGTGTTTGAATGTTGCAGGGTTCCAAGAATGTTTTGTCAATGGGCAAAATCTGGTGGTTAGATGACTCAGAGAAGGTCAGGGGACATGTTATGTTGCACATTTTGTTTCAGCTCAAATCTACTAAACCTGGACCATCAAATCCAAACCTGAACTCAGATTTAACTAGGCCTAAATCAGGCCAGCACCACAAGCAACTCAGGCTAACTATAAATCTAACCCAAGACTATACCAGGGATTAAACAAATTTAAAGGTACAACTTCAGTTGTACCTTTAAATTTGTGTATGATGTTGCAGACATCTTGCATTTTGATTCCATTGTTGTCAATTTTGACCCTATAGTCTTGCATTTTAACCCCATTGTTGTCCTTTTGACCCCATAGTATTGCATGTTGACCCCACATCTTGCATTTTGACCTGGCAGTCTTGCATTTTGACCCAACTGTGGTAAGTTTTTACCCCATAGTCTTGCATTTTGACCCCATTGCTGTCCATTTTGACAAGATAGTCTTGCATTTTGACCCCATTATTCTCCCTTTAACTCTACAGTCTAGCATTTTGACCCCCACATCTTGCATTTTGAGCCCATAATTTAACATTTTGACCACATAGTCTTGCAATTTTGACTCTGTTGCTGTGTATTTTAACCAAACACTCTTGCATTTTGACCCCATTGTCATCCCTTTTGACCCCATAGTCTTGCATTTTGACCCTGTTGATCTGCATTTTGACCCTGTTGTTGTATATTTTGACCCCACAGGCTTTAGGCTTGGTGCTATGCTTAGGTCCGTCAGTCCTCACTCATGATGTCCACCTCCTCACTGCTCTGCTGTAGTGGTTCACTTCTCCCTGATGATGTCCACCTTCCCACTGCCCTGCTGTAGTGGTTCAGTCCTCGCTGATGACATCCACCTCCTCGCTGCCTTGCTGGGTGGCTGCCCTCCATCGGCTCACATGCTGACTGCCCTTCCTCTTCTGCTGCTCCGGACACTCCTCCTCCAGCTTTTGACGCTTGTGCTTCGTCCTCCGATTCTGGAACCACACCTTCACCTGGAACAAAGACCAACAGGCCGTGAGGAGGAGGAGCTTGTGCTAATAAGCTAAAAATCTGTAATATTTTTTCAATCATCAGAAATGTGCTAAAAGTGTCAGAAGGGTTGTCAGTAGTATCGCAATCAGATAATAATAGTAGTATCGAAAATAGATACTCATTTGAGCAGGAATCGGTAATAAAAAGTCACATTCACAATACAAAAATGAACCTTTCCTGAATACCTTTAGAATGATCTTGAGCTTTATCAGAATAAGTATGAGACCACATAGACTTATATACACCCATGGACCACTATGGAACCTAACTGGACGACTAAGATCTGTACCTCACTATCTTCACTATCACTTCACTATCTCACGACGGTGTTGGTACATTCTTTTATGGAGTGGCTGTTTAGTTTCTCCAATATAACGCTCACTGCAATCTTCACTACACTGAATGGAGTTAACCACATTGCTTTTTTTGTGTCCTTTGGATGAACCACTTTCTGTCTTAAAGTGTTTGTCCTGTTTTTAGCTCTTTTGGATGTATTGAAGGCTCATTTTGGATATCCACAAGCAGAGAAGGCTTTCTGCATGTGATGTTCTTTCATTTTTCCCTCTGTGCTTGTAGGAATCACTTGAAAACCTGTGTTGTAATGTTCGAAATAACTTCCAGTTTGTGCTGCAGTGGATGGTGTGAATCAAAGACAGCATTAATTCCCAGTCTATTTCAAACCTACAAACTCTTAAATGCCACGTTCACATAAGTGTCAAATTGCGTAAATGCCCCATGATGGACACTTGAAAATTTGCTGTCAAACACATAAATGACTGCAGGCAGCGGTACACACTTTGGTTGCTACAACAATCAGGCTGCTGAAGCTGATACAGTTCAGTCATCCTCAACTCACTAGAGCTAAAATAAAAAATAATTTAGGCTACATCTTAAACAGTTGTGGTGTGAGGGAAACAAAGACTGTAGCTGTGCAATTTATTTATCTTTGTTTATAAAAGGGAAATACAAAATCAACTGTAAATCAAAAGTGGATTTAAAAGCACAAGTCTATTATTAGCCCATGTTTTCCTCCTCGGCTCATGGAAAATGGTGTGAATTTTGCCTGGAGAAGCTCCATGCTTCCTGGGCCCTCACAGGCAGAGAACCGGGTACTGCGCAGCCAGAGAACCGGGTACTGCGCAGCCACAGGCAAAGACAAAGACAGGTGAAGAGGCCTGGGTGTGAGATTGTGTTGGATTCTGGATGCTCCTCAGTCTGTGGTCTTGTCTACCCTTATTTAACATTGAGCAGTCAGAGGTGGTAGAATCACTGTAGGCTATAGGAAAAGCCTCACTGCCTATGGCTCAGCAGGACCACAGATGCCCTCGCTGGCTTCTGTGCACTGACCGTAGGAGAGTGGGCCATTGGTGATGGCTGCTCGCTCCGTGGTTTAGTCTTGGCTGTGTGCGGGAGAGAGATGTGTCCATCGCAGGAGGCATAGGGAGCACTATCCACACTGACCCAGTGCACGCACAGAGAGGGGAGATAACTAACCTGGAGCCGCTACACCTGCAGAGCTCAACTAAAGTCAAAGAGCACAGACAGCCTGTCTGCTCCAAATGCAGGATACTCTCCACGTTTTGCTGATAAAACATTCTTTTATATGTGTGGAAATCCTGGAGCAAAATCTAAACTTTATGGACCTGATGGAATTAAATAAAGATTGTGTAAATTCTCAGTGCATAGGAGGACACCGAGGAGGCACAGGACACAGAGGAGCTGTTACAGCTCAGGGTTTCACTGACAAATGGACTTTACATAATGAAAAAGGAGATTAGTACTTGGCATTTTGTATTTGACATGTAGCGCAGAATCCTCCGTTTCAAGTTTGGATGTGTGATTGATACGGATCCAATTAGGCCTGTAATTATACTGTATCTACAGCATGTTGGACGCTGCTTTGCCGTTAGCACAGGTCGCTCTGTGCTTCCATCGAGCTAAATGCCTGCTCATTGTTCACAATTGTTTGCTCTTGAACACCCATTCGCCCGAAACGTGGAAAACGATTCGCGCCACACCGCGTCGGTTAACATGGGAATCGCTCATGTTCGCTGTGTTCAGTGCTGCGTTCAGTCTGAACATATGTTTAGATAGAAACTGGTTCGCCCAAAGGACAAAATCCCGAGCCATAAAACAAAGCAATGTGGTTAACTCCATTCAGTGTAGTGAAGAGTGCTGTGAGCATTACACTGGAGAAACTAGACAGCCACTCCATAAGAGAATGTACCAACACCGTCGAGAGAGCTCGACGGTTTGGTTCCACAGCATAGTATTGAATTTCACTATCTTCATAGAAACTAGTAGGTTACATGTCAGATCTGTGGAGGGGGGAGCCAGTAAGAATGTATGTTTTAAGAATATTTTTTGCAATAAGTTTAATTGAATAAATGCAAGATATAGAAGTTCAATGCTATACTGTGGATTATTCCAGTAGGGTTGTCAAAAGTATTGAAAATCAGATACTAATCGGTACTAAATCTAGTATCAAAACTATATACTCATTTGAGCAGGTATCAGTACTAAAAAAGTCATATTCACAGGACAGAAATGAACCTTTCCTGAATAGCTTTAGAACGACCTTGATAAAAGTACAAGACAACATAGACTAGTATACGCCCATGGACAGCTATGGAACCTACCTGGACGACTGAGGGATTACACAGATATAAGGCCACATGGCAAAAGAAAGTACTTTGATTTAATAATGAAACTCACATTAAAGAGTGTTTTTTTTTTTTTTTAATCATCGTGGTATTGGAATTGGTATTGAGTGTCGAGTTTATTCTTTAGTATTAAAATCAAGTTTGAAATTTTAGCTTTGTGACAACACTTCATGCCAGTAAATGTCTTGGTTGTGGTTGAATGAACTATAATTAAAAAACCTGTACCCAATTTGTTTGAAACCGCTTATAAACTCATTATGGTAAATAATTAGATTGTTCTGAATGCATAAGGTAAGTGAGGAATAACTTTGGACCATAAACAGTTTAAAATGAACTAGTTCTGTTTTTAAGACAGTAAAAATCTGGTAATGTGCCTTAAACCACAACAATACAGACTTATACATTTGCAGTTTGTATTATTTTAACTTTTGAGGCAGATATAGTTGATATTCTAACTATGCGTCTACTAATATACTATACTATGTGACATTTCTGGTGGATGATGCACCAACTGCTTATCTTCATGATGTAACAGCTATGCCTAGAAAGTTCCACAGTGTAGCATTAATCTTATCCATCTCAACTGCCACCTTCAGGCCAAGTTACAAGTCAGATCTGTGGAGTGGTGATACCACACACAGCAAGAATGCATGTGTTTGAAAGTATCTGTAAGCAATAAAATGCCTGTAACTGAATAAATGCATGATAGATAAGTTTAATGTGGAACATTCTAGGCAAAGCAATGTTATCTCCATGGAGACAAGCAGATGACAGAATCCCTACCAGTAAAGTTACATAGTGCAACTTAAAAAAAAACATAAACATAAGCAACTGATAATATCTCACCCCATGTCTAGTAGAAAGGGTGGTAAGTGTAAGTATATTTATAGTACTTTTACTATTGTAACAGCAGTAGTAGCATTTTTACATGATTATGTAACTGCATTACATAATCGTGCAAATAGCTACTTCCCTTTAAAAAAAAAAACAACTTTCCATCTAATACAATTACCTAAGATGACTGCATGTAAAAATAGTAATAATTATCATTAGCAGCAGAAGTATGCTGTGTATTGACCTGACTCGGCCCTGGCCACTTTTGCCTCCAAATGCTTCTAAACTGCTCTTTCTTTGTGGTGGTACTTCTGGTTAAGTGGGAATCCCATTCATTTCAAAGGAAAATTTAAGAAAAGTTTTGTAGCTAAAATCTGATATAAAGTAGTGTTGATTTGTGTAAAATGTTCAATGTTCATGTGACCAACAAGTCAACACTGCAGCGACTTTGTTTTTAACAGAATAAGGTGAATACATGTATTACACTTCTAAGGAGTATTAACTGCTAACACATATTTAGATCAACATTTTATCTCTTTATTGTTTAATGTTTTGAAAATGCATTAACACATTAACATGCTCCCTGCGCTACGTCAGTCCCCCTTCAGAGCGCTATCACAACGCAATCAGCGCGCATCTCGCTAATGAAACTACTGCACATCAGGTTTGTGAAGTTTAGTGTGTTGTTTTGCTTTTTTATATTTATGGAAAAAAGTTTGAGTAATCCTTCCTTATTAGTCTGTCTACATCTCCAAAGCTCAAAATGCTCTGTTCCACCTTGTGATGTCATTTTGTGGCTGCTTTCAAGATAACAGCTCCTTTTACCTTTAGTTCAGTAGAGACTTGAAATTCCAGTTGAAATCATCCAAATAATTCTAGTGAAGGTGTATGAAGTTTAAAAACACAGCGGAGCACTTCCTGTATTACCTCATGACATCACAAGGTGGAGCAGAGTGTTTTCAGTTTGAGAGAAGAACTGTTAAAAATCTATAAAAAAGAATGGCGCTTGTATCCTAAGATGACTGCCTGTTTCCAAACCCCATGGCTGGAGTCCAGATCGGATCACATGACCGTCATTTGATTGACAGGTGGGAGTCATGTGACCACCGTTTGATTGACAGCTGGTATCTCTGACGCTGGTGATTCACAGCACTGATATTTACGACAGCGCTCTCCCCTGAACGCACCGCCAAGCGTCTCTCATCAGGGCGTAATGAGACAGCAGACAGAGTGGAGACTACGGTGGCCCCGCGGGGACAAGATACACCCTTTATTTAAAACTGCGTGTGATGCATTTAGGCAGGGACATGTGCAAAGTTTTAAAAGGCAAAATCAGGATTTAACCAGGACTTAACCAGAGACTGTAGCCAAGACTATTTAAGAACTAGACCAGGACTAAACTAGGATTTAACCATTGCTAGAACAGGGACTACACCAAGACTAAACATGGATTTAACCAGGCCAGGACTAAACCAGGATTAGCTGAAGTTGAAACCAGGAGTTACAGACGATCAAGGACTGAACCAAGACTAACCTAGACTTATCAGGACTATACAAGGATAAACCAGGGTAATGGTAGTGATGCACGGATCAAGGATTTAACCAGGACTAAACCAGGGACTATGGCTAAGACTAATTAAGAACAAGGCCAGGACTAAACCAGCACTAAACCAGGATTTAACAAGGCAAAACCAGACATTACCAGGACTATAAAAGACTACACCAGACTAAATGGTAGTGATGTGCAGATCGATACTGACTGAGGTATTTTCATGCAAAAAATATCAATACTTATAATTTCAAATAATCAAAATCTATCAAATCAAAATGTATTAAATGTTCTAAATACTTTGTACATGTTTTTGTTTTGTTTATTTGTGCATATATTAATTGTTAGATCAGTTTAAGTTTGGTGGAGCCAAAATAATGAGCCTATGTCAAGATACAGTTATTTATTGTAGAGGTGCTTCAATGTATTTTAATACAAAACTCACTGGTATCAGTTTTGGATGAATATCGCGATACTTTCCATTGTATTACTTGGTATCAGATTGAAACAAAAATGGGTTAAATTAACTCGAACTACTTCTACTACTACTACTACTACTACCACTACTGCTGCTACTACTACTGCTACTGCTCCTGCTACTGCTACTACTGTGGTACTGCAGGTGGTACCATGAGTTTCGGTGAGACAGAGCCCTGACGCCAGCTGCTTCCTCTCTGCTCCCACCACATAATGATTCTTCTACTACTACTATTACTACTACTACTAGTACAACTACTACTGTTGCTGCTACTCTTACTACTACTACTACTACTATTACTACTAAATCGACTAAACCAAGATGAACCCACATCTAGTACTGAAGAACAATGGAGGCAGGTCAAAACTATGGACCAAACCAATTATAAATCAGGAGAAAACCAGGATGAGACCAAGACTAAAGCAGGTCTAGATCAGGGACTAAAGCAGGTCTAGACCAGGGACTAAAGCAGGTCCAGACCAGGGACTAAAGTAGGTCTAGACTAGGACTAAACTTGAGACTTTTATTGCAGGAGTTGAATAGTACCCGTGTGATGGAGCAGTGTGCTGGGACATGTACTCTCTACAGTCTAAATCATGCTGACAGCACCACCATAATTATATCCACAATACTTTTATTACTCTGATTTATGTACTCTCATTTCACTGTCAACATGTACCGGCAATAACTGTAGTAGTAGGGGTAATAGTAGTGGGGATAGTAGCTGTTTTTTATAGTAGTTCTAGTGCTGGTATTAGAAGTAGTAGTCTTAGTAGTACGAACAGTAGTAGTAGGAATAGTAGCAGTAATAGTAGTTGCAGCAGTAGTAGTAATAGTGATGGCGGTCACTGTAGTAGTTGTAGTGTTGGTAGTAGTCTTATATAAACAGTAGTTGGAGGTAGTATATGTATTAGTAATAACAGTATTAGTCCTAGTAGAAATAGTAGTGGAAGTAGTAGTAGAAGTGTATATAGTATACGTAGTGCTGATGGTAGTAGTAGAAGTAGTCCTAGTAGAACAAATAGTAGTAGTCAAAGGTAGCGCAGTAGCAGTAATAAGTAGGAAGAGTAGCAGTAGCTGTACCAATAGTAGTAGAAGTAGCCCTTGAGAGACAGCAGTACTTTTTACTTTAACAATTACTTTTTAACTACAGTAATTACTAAAACTGTACAAAAACTACAACTACCACTGTGGACTGATGTTACTATTTACAGGTGGTAGTGATTCATTTGAACCACAAGATTGGTGGCTCAAATCAGGCCCAATTTGAACTGTGTATCATTGGGCAAGGCACTTTACCCAAGTTTTGAGTGAATAATGTGTGAGTGATTGGTGGTACTTGGAGAACCTGCGTACTGCTACAACAACTATCAGTACTACATATATTGCTGCTACTACTACCACTACTATTACTACTACTACTAGTATACTATTATTACCCCAATTACCATTACTATTGTTGCCATTGTTCTGACAGAGCTGTATATCATCGATAGCTCCCGAGGCGTTTGGTGAAGAATCATGTTTGAGCAGATGCTGTCAGAGATAGTCCCAAAGATATTTATGACTGTGTAAGGGAGGATTATGAGGGAGGAGGAGTAGTAGTGGTAGTAGTGGTAGCAGTACTTGTAGTAGTAGTAGTAGTAGTAGTAGTAGCAACAGCAGTAGAGTAGTAGAATTGATGTAGTAGCAGAAGTTGTATTGAGGTTGCACTTGTCAAAATTTAATCAGCTGTTGTAGTAGGGCTACTTGTTAAAGAAGTAGTGCATGGGTAGTTTATGTATCTTAGTAGTAGTAGCAGTAGTAGTAGTAGTAGCAGTGTTTTTCTGTAGTAGTAAAATACATAGTAGTAGTAGTAGTAGTAGTAGTAGTAGTAGTACAAGCAGTGTTTTTCTGTAGTTGTACAGTCACATGTGATGAAAGTATTGGTTGTAGTAGTAAAATCCATGGTAGTAGTAGTAGTAGCATTAGTAACAGTGTAGTAAACAGGTTGGTTAAGATGACTGCCATGTTTAAAATCAGCTACTAAAAATTCTACATCAACTGTTGCTACTCTCCTACTACTACAACTACTACAACTACCACTTCTCCTTGTTGTACTCTAATATTAGTACCCGAGGTTTCGATGAGACATGACACCAGCTGCTTTCCCCCAGTTCCCACTATATAGCCACTCTTATACTACTACTATTACGACTACTAATGCTATACTTCTACCTCTGGTACTGCAGTATTTTACCTGGGGTTTTTTGTGAGACGTAGCCATGATGCTGGCTGATTACTAGTGAATCTACTACTTCTACAACAACTACCACTACTACGTCTACTGTTACTACAACGACTCCTACTCCTTCCTGTGGTACTGCAATATATGTACCTCAGTTTCGATGAGACAGAGCTCTGATGACAGCTGTTTCCTCTCAGCTACTACTACTACTACTACTACTACTACTACTACTGCTACTACTACTACTGCTTCTTCTTCTACTACTACTACTACTACTACCAGCCCTCCCTGCTCCCATCACATAGTGATTCTATTACTATTACTACTACTACTACTACTACTACCCCTCCCCATGGTACAGCAGTATTTATACCTGAGTTTCAGTGAGACACAGCCCTGATGCCAGCTGTTTCTTCTCTACTCCCACCACATAGAGATTCTTCTACTGCTACTGCTACTACTACTACTACCCCTCCCCCGGTACAGCAGTAAAAGTACCTGAGTTTCGGTGAGACAGAGCCCTGATGCCAGCTGCTTCCTCTCTGCTCCCACCACATAGTGATTCTTCTCGAAGGCCCTCTCCAGCCTGAGCAGTTGTGAGGGTGAAAAGGCCGTCCGGATGCGTTTGGGTTTCCTGGAGAACGGGCCGTGGAGGAGCAGGTTCTCTGGGCTGGCCTCCTCACCTGCAGGGGGCAGAGAGAGAGCAAACAGAGATAGAATAAAGGTCAAACCTAGGGCTAAACTAGAGTCAAGCAGAACTAAAACAGGGCTAAAACCAGGAATAAATCAAGACTGAACCAGTACTAAAATAGGGCTAAAAGAATTCTCAACAAAGAACAAAACAGGACTAAAGCCAGGGACGAATCATTATAGTTGGTGCATATAATCTGAAGGAGCTCCAGAACCAGAACTAAACCAGGTCTGGACCAGCAATAAACAGGTGAGGAGAGGGGCCAGGAGAGGGGTCAGATGAGAAGAGGGGAGAGGGGCCAGATGAGGGGAGGGGTCTGGTGAGGAGAGAGGTGAGGGGTCAGGTGGGCAGAGGGGAGAGGGGCCAGGTGAAGGGAAGGAGGAGGGGCCAGGTGTGAAAGTAGGAGTAAAAGTATAGGGTCCAAAAACTACTAATGTTTTTTTTTGTTTTGTTTTGTTTTTTGTTGTTTTTGTTCTGAGATTAAAACCAGTTCTAATTTAGGACTAAACCCAGGGCTAAGAGTTCAAACCAGAGGTAAACCCATGACACTAAACCAGGGTTAAATTAGAGTTAATGATATTAAATTCTCAATCTCAATGGAGACAAACACGTGAGACCTCCAGGCCAAGTTACAGATCAGACCAGTGGAGAGGCGAGCACGCTCCCAGTAAGACTCTATGTTTCTCACTGTATTTTGTGTATGTGTCCCCTGAAGCGCAGTTTACTGCTGTGTAAAGAGTGGTGTTGACGTTGGGATTGTCCTGTTAATCTGAAAATCTGTTGCTTTTGTGTCAGATTTACATAAAGCATAAGGCAGAGCATAATGTCAGCACATACTAGCTGTGTGTGTACAGATATGGTTCATTAAAGCCTCAGTATGTAACTTCAAGTCAAAAATAGCCAAATAATAATAGTTGAGGGGTTTTTTTTGGTTGTTTTTATTACACTACAAAAATGGGTCCTTAGTATGAGTGGGCTTGCCCCTCCACAAACCTGACTCAAACGTAAAGGCTGGAGGTCGTCTCCTTGTTTCTATGGACACTGTACTGCTTTGGATATAATGTGACAGTATGGTAAAAACTTATTTATGGAGAATGTTCCGAGGTATGGTTTTAACTTTCTACTTCCATGGAGACATGCAGTTGATGTGTCCAAACCAAAAAGGTACGTGATGTTGCTTTAAAGGTCAATGCAAAACACAAAATGTATTTAAAATGGCTTCGTAAAAGGAATGGGAGCATTTCATATTGCATTGGCTCCTCATACTTGATGGTGGTGAGCAGTACACACAACTAAAGTATGAACTGGTCGGGATTGAACTGCCAACCTTGACCCAACATGTACACGGAAAGCAAGAATGACCCAGAATGTTCCACTTTATGGCAATACATATATAGCTCATCCTGGACCAGAGTAAGATATAGGTCAGATCTGTGGAGAGCTCCTCTGCTCACAGTAAGAATGCATGTTTTTCATAGTCTTTTTAGCAAAAAAAACACATTTAATTGACCAAAATAGATAAGTGCAAAGCTATACTATGGAACATTTGAGGCAAAGCAATAACAACTCCATGGGAACAAGCAGGTATCCCTCAACCAGAATAGTGCTACTATAATAGTTTAAAAGTTGTAAAAATGTAAAGCTTTACAGATGTATTTTGTCAACAGTTTTTTTGTTTTGTTTTTTCTCAAAAAACGATATTTTTCTCTCACATCAGCATCAGCATGTTTGTAGACAGAAGGAACATAAAGACAAAAGATTCACTGAGTGCATCCATTTTCTACTTTCTTATACTTTCTGTATGTATCCTGCGCTCTTACTGTTACTACAAGAACAACTGAGCCTGTGTGTCCAGAGCCTTAACCTGCAGATAGAGACACATATGAGTTTTTCTCATTGTCAGTATATGGACAAGTCTCATGTGAAAGAACCTCCAGAATTGACTCACTGAGCTGCAGAGGCTGCACTAGCACTGATTCATGATTGACTGCAGGTGCTGGGGTTTAGGTAGTGACCATTCAGATCAGAGAGAGGCATTTTAGGTTTAAACCAACTGGATTCTCAGCATTAAAACTGGCAACTCAAATGAGAGACTAATGTGAGGCTCATTCTGCTTTCTGATTGGATAATCGTCTTGAACCAAAACACCAAATTTTAACAAACAACTTGGCCACATGTTTTTGTAATTAAGAATAAATCAGCGTTAGAACAGTTCAGTATAAACTATATTTGATTTGAACATGGTGGACACAGACAGAGGTTATGCTTGGAATGGAATAAAAAATCCATATCTTACATACTGGTCCTTTAAAGGTGGCTACATTTATCAACTATTATTACTAGTGATGGGACTTTCAGCTCTTTTAGGGGATCCAAATCTTTTAGATCTGTTCATGACAAGAGTCCTTCAATAAACTAGCTCTTTTACTTTTTATTTATATGATAGAAGCCAATGTGAGAACTCATTTTATCCACAAACTGAGCACAGAGAGAAACGATTTGTTTAAAATGGTCCAAGCTGACACTGGGACTGTGTCTACCCATGAAAGGATCCATAATCTAAAAAAAACTGCAATATAAAATAGACTTAATATGATGCCAAATATGTTTTTTTGTGCAAAAATCTCTCACTCGTGTTGCCTGCTCTGCTTCTGTGCTGATTTTTGAGTTGGTTCAGCATTAATCGCCGTTCACATTAAGGAACCATTTAAAAGAGCCGTTCACAAACACCACATAATGATACATTTGTCTGAACGGCCTACGCTCCAGACGATTCAGTCTCCGCATTTCGTTAAACGCCGGACTTTCCAACATGGCCGCTCGTACTCCCCTCAGAATTTGCCTGTCTGCGCTCCTCTCCACGCCTTCGCCTTCGCTTTGCATATGAAAGTCACATTTGAAGCGCCATTTTGTCCGTCGAAAACCGCCGCGGTCACACTCAAAGCGCGTTGTGTTCGGGTGCGTGTCGGAAAAGGGCCCTCCGCTCCCCCGTTCTGGCCCCAACTTCGATTTGGTTATGTAAAAGATTAGACATTTTAATATGATCAAAATGGAGTGGTTTGGGGCACAAAGAAAGTTGCAACGGTTGAGTTCGGTGGTTGGTTTTGTCACGGCAAACGGATTCAGAGAAGCAGAACAAAGCAGGGTGATATTTCATTATCAAATGATCTGGAACATGGCAGAAAATCGGCCATATATTTGGACCACCTGTACTACCATCCACACGCACTGCCGACCTCAGATGTATTACTACCAAATCGTTTTATGAAAATGTTCATGTTTTGGGCGGGTGATGGTGAACTCATGGGCAGGTCAGGCTTTGAAAGAGAGTAGTCAGTCTCAATGGGAATTTTCCAGGGCCTATATTACACAAAATGGACTTGTGAGCGTAAATCCATGTTATAATCCTCAAAAACATACCTGGAGTTGTGTTTTGTGTTTGATTAACGCTACATCTTCAAAGCTCAAAATGTTCTGTTCAACCGTGTGATGTCATGAAGTGTTAGTTTTCAAGTTAACAGCTCCTTTTACCTTTTGTTCAGTAAAGATTTACAATTCCAGGGCTGAAAATGATCCAAATAATTCTAGTGAAGGTGTATGGAGTTTAAAAACACAGTGCAGCACTTCCTGTATTACCACATGACATCACAAGGTGGACCAGAGTGTTTTCTGTTGGAGAGAAGAAGAAAGCTTAAATATGCAGGGTTTGTGTTGAACATGTGTGAATGAAACACAACTCCAGGTATGTTTGTCATGAGGAAACAACATTAGAAAAGATGAGAAAATAATGTAATATTGGCCCTTTAAAGATTAAATGTGTAACTTTTCTGGTGGGAGATTTGCCATCTGCCAGTCTACACGTAGATGTTATAGCTTTGTTCCACAGCATGGCATTAAACTTATCTATATTCCAGTGTTTTTATTGCTAAAGAAAATACCTTGAAAGATCTGCATCCTTACTGTGAGCAGAGAGGCCTCTTCATAGATCTGACCTGTAATTTGGCCTGATTTAAGTTTAATGCCATACTTTTGGACACTCCAGACAAGTAGGTGATGGACCCTCCACCAGAGGAAAAGGACTCCACAAAACCTGAACTAAACCAGGTCTAAGCCAGGATTGGACCAGGTCTAATTCAGCATTGAACCAGTTCTAACCCAGGACTGAACTAGGTCTAACATAGGACTGAACCAGGTCTAACCCAGGACTGAACTAGGTCTAACTAAGGACTAAACCAGGTCTAACCCAGGATTAGTCACATCTAAAGCACCTCTGCTAGGTAACCTCTGCAGACCAGGATAACCCCACAAGAGCTGCACTACACCAGGAGTCCAGAACTAACACAGGACCAAACCAGGTCTGAAAGAACTAAACCATGTCTAAATCAGGACTAAACAAGTACTAATCTAGGACCAGGCCAGGCCTAACTGGCCTCAATGTAAATGACGGTACACTTTATTGTGTGTGAAGGGAAATGTGTCCTCTGCATTTGACCCATTCTTCACTGCCGCTGGGGCACACTGCACACAGTTTGCTCTCTTGTCTAAGTCACAAGCACAGTCCCTCCTGTATTCTTTCTGAACACCATCCACGCCGTCAGTACATGGGGGTGAAGAGTCTTGCCCAAGGCACAATGGCAGCATGCGATTCCAACCTTTGGGGCATTGCTATTGGAGCCACTGCTGTGTACAATCTGTTTGTTTTATAGGTGCACTCTGTAACTTTTGTGCTGAGGGGTGCACCACCTGCTCGTCTCCATGGGGATGGTATTTTTTTGCTTAGTTCATTTAACACAACACAGCTCATCAGTGCAGCAGCTGGAATCACATGACCCATGATGAGGGACAAGTCTGAGCCTGTCACTAACTCTCCTGTTTATCACTGCTAACTGTTCAGGAGCTAACGATAACTGTTCAGGAGCTAACGATAACTGTTCAGGAGCTAACGATAACTGTTCAGGAGCTAACGATAACTGTTCAGGAGCTAACGATAACTGTTCAGGAGCTAACGATAACGGTTCAGGAGCTTTGTATGGGCTATAAAATGCAATATGGCAACAGTGGCTCACTGGTTAAAGCAGTCGTGCCCCAACTTGAGGTGATGGATTGATTCCCGTCCTGCCCAAGTTCTGTCGTTGTGTCCTTAGGCAAGACACTTCACCCACATTGCCTAGTGATGGTGTGCGCGTGAGTGATTGGTGGTGGTCGGAGGACGCTCTCCTCTGTATCCTCCGCTCCCTCTGACCCTTCCCTCTGCATCCTCCACTCCGTCTGACCTCTCCTCTGGATCCTCTGCTCCGTCTGACCTCCCCTCTGCATCCTCCCCTCTGTATCTTCTGCTCCATCTGACCCTCTCCTCTGCATCCTCTGCATCATCTGACCCTCTCCTCTGCATCCTCTTCTCCTTCTGACCCGCTCCTCTGCATCCTCTGACCCTCTCCTCTGTATTCTCTGCTCCTCTGACCCTCTCCTCTGCTCCTCTGACCTTCTCCTCTGTATTCTCTGCTCCTCTGATCACCTCTCCTATGCATCCTCTGACCCTCTCCTCTGCCCCTCTGACCCTCTCCTCTGTATCCTCTGCCCCTCTCCTCTGCATTACTCGTAAACACACTGTCCCTCCTCTGTACCATAGTGACTGCACTGGACACACCTGACTTCATCTACAAAGCATCCATCTACTTGTATCATTAAATGGACGATTAACTTATTTCTTTAAATACAATATATCTCATTCAATAAAAGTAAGGATCCTTCTCAAATCAAATGGCGCATAACGTCACCATACGACCATAGGCCTGCTTTAAATTGTCTGTTTCCAAGCGCGTAAAAAGAAAGAAAACGAACCTATAATTAACGAGGATAATGAAACAACGAACGAGCAGCGCCACATGTCACGGACCATCTGCGCAACAACGGACAAACCGCGCACACTTTAACTTCAATCTGACTGGACTGAATGTGTTGCAAAATGTATGAAAATGTGAGGCACGTGTCAGTGCTATAGCCTACAGGGCCTCTGTGTTAAATGAGATTTGGGCAAATAAAATGTAGGCCTAAAAAATATGCATACGCACTAAATGAGAATTACCGCTGACCAATTATGCGGAAAGGACGCGCTGGAAACTGCGCACCTCAGATTGTAAATCTATTGAGAACTCCTCTTGTCCCTATGGTCATTTGAGCTATAGTCTCTAAGTAGGTCTACAAAATTACACAAACGTATGCTGACAAATGTTTATTATTTTATTTATTTATTTTTGTTTGTTTACTTGTATTTATTTATTTGTTTATTTGTTTATTTATTTATTTATTTTACGTTACCCTAAGTCATTCATTCTGTACATTTATAGGGAAAACACCGGCCTACCTACAAGTTTTAGGCCCGCTGGAGGAGGGACAAACTTAATTACGTACGGTTTGTCATACAAAATATTATGTAGCCCAATAAAAATATTCGAATAATTTGAAGAGTTTGCATTTTTATTTTTGTTACCATCTTCTACAGATATTATGAGTGGCATTAATGTACAGTGGATTTTTATATGTTGATAGCAGTAAAATACATTTGGCTTTTGAAAATATTACTATACAAAGAGTAAACTACAAGCCCCTGATAACGTTCAAATGTTTTTTCCAGATGAACTCTTCATATAGGCCTAGGTCTATAGCCTATTGAATTGGTGACTCGTGCAAATTTAAAGAACACCTCTAAATACATTTGAACGTGCCAAACATTTAACAATTCGGCTGTTGGAACCTGCGTAAAACGGTGAAATTAAAAACAATTTGAAGATGTTTTTGTATAAAGTGAAATTTTATCCTACATCCAGTAATCAAAGTGGGTTTTAGTTGTCCTGGCAACCATTTGGAAATGTTGCCTTTGGAGAGATGTCGTTTTAATACAATTTTAATATCTGTCGGCCTATAGAAATTAAATGGGATAACGCCATTAACCATCAGGCTAAACTGCATTATTTGGAGTTTTATTGTCAAATCAATAATTAACATAAAGTAGTTAATTGTTTTTAAAATATTCTGAGACAGTCTCTTAGCAGGATACAGATATTTACAGAAATTATAACATTCTAGACAGAGAAGAAGCTCTCTAGGATTTCAGGCCCGGTGTTACGCCATAAAACTTTTCCTGTCAAAATGTGCCCCCTCCTCCTTTTCGAACCTTTTCTACGCACTTTCTCTGGATTATATGAATAAAATGAGAGCGTAAACGGCTTCTCCAAAGTCTTGACTAGTTTAATGCCACGTTTGTTCGTCTTTATTCGATGTAAAACATATATAACAGTACAAGACACAATACACCGCAAATAAAAAAAATATATCGTGTCACATCTCAGTATTAAAACAGTTATTAGCCTATGTCAAAACCACAGACTGCAGTGTGGAATGCATTTTGAAAGAATTGTCGCTTGAATGTCTGCGACGTCACATGAGCTGTATCATTTTGGAGCTAACGCCACAACTATGGCGCGGTGACATCAGCGCAGATTAAGGTCATATTTTAGCAGAAATTCTTGAATAAAAAATCCACATTGCAACTTGTGTTTTTGCAATAATAATGGTGTATATACTGAGAGATGAGATTGCTTTTTCAATTAAAATAACATGAAAATGGCAGATTGCTATATGTTATATGTTTTACGTCAAATAAAGACGTAATAAACGTGACATTAAACCAGTCAAGACTTTGAAGCTATTTACGTTGTCATTTTATTCGTATTATCCAGAGAAAGTGCGCAGAAAAGATTCGCAAAGGAGAAGGAGGGAGGGGGCACATTTTGACAGGGGGGAGTTTTATGGCGTAACACCGGCCTGAAATCCCAAAAGGTTTCTTCTCAGTCTATAATGTTATCATTTCTGTTCATATCTGTACCTTATCATGGCATAACACCGGGCCCAGAGCAGAGGGACGTGTCTTGGCGCATTTTTTTTTTGTCATGAGAAACTTCACAAATACAAAGGTATATTTATGTGAATTACTACGACCTATGAGAGATTTATCACGTCTGCAGCGCGCGGCCGTGCGTCAGCAGACATCAGCGCGTGCGCGTCTGTCTCAGTTTGGGTTCACGTGGAGCTGTTAAGGACCATTTATGATTATAGTGATTTATGACAGATGCCAAAACGTCTCAGTGCGTCAGGTACATGTCGAACAAGGAACAAGCAACTGTAAGACTTAGTCACTTTTGGTGGTGAGAAATAACAGCTCGTGATTACAGGGTGATAAATAAAGCACAAAATTGTATCCAAGTATTAAAAGTGTCACCGGTAATGTGGGACTACTGCAGTACAAAAAGACATTACACTAAAGAGACGGTGAATACGATTAGCGTTTCATGTCACAACGCTGTTCCACAACTTTGCATAAAATTTGTGAAACAATTTAAATAGTATAGAAGCTTTAATTTAGTTTAAATATTGTGCAAAACAAATCCCCAAAGTGCAGAGGAACATAATCATATAGTAATAAAGTCACATTCCATCACTCTTTATTGTTCATTTAAAGAATGCCATAGCGCGTGCGTGCTTAATCAAACGTGCCCACACCACACACACACACACACACACACACACACACACACACACACACACACACACACACACACACACCTCTTTAAACCTCATGTGTAAAATAAAGGTAGCTACGTTTAAAGAGAAATCGGGGCTATTTAACATCGCGTTTTAATGCCGTAATTTACACGAGAAAACAGCTTTGGTCTAAATTTTCACCGCAATAAAAATATTTCGTATCGTTATAAAATATGCCATTTAAATCATAAATGTGGTGCGTAAAATTGGTCAAGAAATTGGCATTGATAATATTAGCTGTTGACTCCATGAGTGGCATTTTGTGCGTAAAAGTTTCATATAGGTTTGTAAATAAATACAAAATAAATTCATTAAAAGCCTATTCACCACAATAGTTCTTAAACTGAATATTTGGCATTTAAGTTGACATTTACAGATAAAGAATTGCTGCATTACGCTAATGATAATTTTATAAAATAGTGTGAAAATCCCACGCGTAAAATGTCAAAAATGGCTATAAAAATCTAATTAGTGGTGCGTAAAAAAATGAATTACGCAGTTCCCACAAAGAGAAGAATTTAAACCGGACTGTGAATAAAATGAGCCAAACGCGGAGAGCATCGGATCAAAGGTGCGTAAAAGACGCGCTCTCAAACGGAAGAAAGGCTGTGCGCTCCAGGTCAGTGCAGAGGTTAGGATAATTAACACTTCGGTCTAATGTTTAAATCTGAGAGAAATTTGAACAGAATTTTTGTTTTAAAAATGTTGAAAAATGAACAGTTGTTTTTATAGTATAAATAATGTGTAAATCAAATTATAAAGCAGCAGGTCAAACTGTTGTTTACGAGACATTTACGCGCATTTCTTATTCCTCCAAACATCGACAGGCCAAATTCAAACAATTTTTTGTTGCTATATTATTTTTGTTTCAGTATTATTTTTGCTTCAATATTAGTTGTAAAATTATGATTTGTAGAATACACAGTAGCTCCCGCTAAGGTGTAGCTCAGGATAAGTGCAGCCTGTTTATTTACATGTTTTTATTTTACATGTGTTTGTTTTTGGCGACATGAAAATCTAAGATCAGCCTTTTTATTTAGACTTGTGACATTCTTGAACCCCGTGTGTCTCTTGAATAAAACACATTTATTTTTCATAAATCAAAGATCATTTACGCATCAGATCTGTGGCGCGTCTCACCTGCGAACCTGTGCGTCAAGTAGCGTCCCCGGAGCAGCCACGACCCCGGGTAAAAACCCAGACCCGCGTGCGTCTGTGGCGGAACTTGCAGCGCGTGCAGCGGCGCGTGCGTATGTGCCCCGGGCTCGTGCAACACCACGTCGTGTCCCGTGGGAAAGAGACGCGCGCCACCGAACGCTCCGGCCGCGGATACCGCGTGCAGCGCGTCCGTGAAGCGCAGCGCCGTGGGCCTGAGCGGCTCCTCCTGGACACGCGCCGGCCCATGACCCGAGCCCAGACCCGGACCCGAGCACGACTTTCCCACGAGCGCCTCAATACTGAAGGCCTTCCGCGGGGATGGTCCCGGGAACATGGTCCAGAGTAGTCCTAGTCCTGAGGGGTCTAAACCGGCTTAGTCCAGGATTAGTCCTGGTGTAAACTTGTGTCTGAGTGTAGCACTTTAGTCCCTTTAAACCCGAGGTTCAGAGCTGCTGAGTCCTGTCTGGTCCTGAAGACTCCAGGTCCCTGGAAAGACCTGGTCCCGCTCAGTCCTGGGTGAACTCTAATTTGTCAGGAGTAAATCCTGTGGGCTGCTGCGAGCTACAAGTGTAAACAAACTCTTTCTCCTTTAGTCTGCTCCGGGTTTAGTCCGGTTCGGTGCAGATATCACGGATCCAGGTTTAGTCCCAGCGCGGGTCACATCCAGACCTGTGTCAGACCCATAACTCCACCGCGGTCCCTCCCTCTTCTCTGTCCGGGAAACGATGCTCTTGGTGCGGCCTCAGCTGCAGTGCGCTTCGGGGACGTGTTGATCCAGTACCGGTTGCATTCAGCGGTGCGTCCTGAGAGCTGTGTCCGGGAGGAGCGCGCTGTGTCTGGGCTGCAGAGTTGCGGAGACTCGGTGCTCTTCAGCGGGATGAAGCAAAGTATGAGCCCGGTTTGAGAGCGCCTCGGAGCGGATACCTGCCCAGCTCCGCCCCCGGAGGCAGAGGTGCACAGGGCATGCGCAGTACGCACGCTTTGCACTTCAGGGATTTATCATGACATCACGAGGAGAGAGACAGATCGTCAACATTAGTCATATTATTCACATGTCAATAGAGGATATGACGTCAGGATTATAACAAAACAAACACCACATTACTCTGAAGATAACAGGAGTTATTCACATTGGGTCTGTGGTTTAGTTAGTCACGTGGTTTAAATATTTCATCCTGAGTTAACAAAGTTTAACCATTGAATCCAGGTCCTGGGCTTGCCTCTCGTGTACCTTTTGCGCCAGTTTATCCCTGGTTTAGTTCTAATGTAGTCCTGAAATAGCCCTGGCTAAGTCTAGTCCGGATTTATCCTTGGTTGATTCCTGGCATAGTCCTGGTTTAGTCCAGGTATGGTCCAGGTTTAGTCCTGGTTTAGCTGGTTCTGTGTAGTTCTGCTGTGGTGTAGTCCTGTTTTAGCGCTGTCTGCACTGCACTTTAGCTCTGGCTTAGCCCTGGTTTTGTGGCTTTCTGATTGGATAATAAAGAATAAATCTAAAATTTAAAATCTAAATCTTACATACAGTTCTTTTAATGCAATGAAATAAAAAAAATCCTATCAGAATGAGATATTACAGGGAATGGTGATAAGGGTTAAACATTAGAACACTGTTTATTATTATTATTTTGTACTTAAATTTTAGGGATGCACTGATCCGATTATGGTATTGGATATCGCGCTGATACTGAAAAATTTGCTGCGTCCAAATATGGGTTCAGTCGATATCCTGGTTGGATGTATGAATGATGTAATAAGACACAGAAAGTCTCATAATGTTTGAATTTATACAAAGTTGTTGACTTGAGAGATTAATAACAGCTCCATAACACTTGGAGCAGTTTTGTCTCATTTTATTTTTGTTTAAAGGAAATAAATGCTGTTTTCAGTCTCTGGTATCGGTTGATATCGAGTATTGACAGATACTTAAAGCTACAGTATCGGAATCAGTATTGGAACTGAAAAAGCTGAATCTCATTTTATGTGTATACATTTTTAGGCAAGACGACAAATCAAACAATATGTAATTACAATGTAATTAAAATGTAATTAAGACGAGACACTGCAGGAGAAGAGGACAAAATCCGAAACTCAGACATATCTGTCTGAAACTCCTCCCGTGGTTCACTCACATAAATGTACGAAAAAAGTATATTTCAAGTTTTTCATCATGTGATGTTTTCATATAAAAATAAGCCATTTTATGTGTAAAAACGAACAAAATTTTTGAGACATTCAAAACCAGGTTTAAATTTTTTGCTTCATTTTGTTGTCATATTAGATACAAAATATATACAGAGGGGATTTTGGATTTTCTTATTTAATATTTGACTAAACTAGTTCTGACTGAAAATTTACCAAACGTCGCCTAATTTTTTGGAGTTAAAACTTGAATCAATCAGACTTGGCTTTAAATATTTTAAAAAATCCTTCAGTATGTTTTGTGAAAATCTTGTTTCGTACCAGATTGTAAAGTTTGCTGTGTGTGCTACTTTAAGGGCTGGTCCTTATGTCCCTGTAGAGAAAATGCATTTGGAGTTACAATGTCCCATTTAACTCTAAAGAGGCAGGTTGATTAAATTAAATATTAAAACACATTTCAGTGCAAAGTGGATAATGTTGTTGTTTCCACATGAAATCTTGTTACTAAGGGACAAAACTGACCAAAAAACAAAACGCTGAAAAGAAGAGTTTTGCCTGTAGGTCTGGAGTTACAGTTTCATACATTTATACCTGAATTCTACCTGCATTTATGACAAGCTGTGGTAAATGTGGAGGGCAAACACCAGTAAGCTAACAGTAAATAGAAACACATATAAACTCACACATCAGTCTGAGAGCCAGTCCAAAACTCTTTTTTTTCTCTGTATATTTCCTGTTAGCATTAGCACGTGCAGCTGTGGCCTGGGATAAACTGTTGTGACTAATGAGTTTGTGTAGCCCCCCACAGAGACCCCAGTGTGTCGCTGTGTTAGCCCCATGTGAACAAGGATCCCCCCAGGGCCCCTCCCCCCTTAAGTCCTGGTTCAGTCCTGGTTTAGTCCTGCTTTGGTCCTGTTTTACTCATGCTTTAGTCCTGGTTAAGTCCTGGTTTAGTCCTGGTTTAGTCCAGGTTTAGTCCAGGTTAAATCCTGGTTTAGTCCTCGTTCAGTTCAGTTTTAGTCCTGGTTCAGGCCAGTCCTGTTTTAGTCCTGCATTAGTCCTGGTTCCGTCCTGTTTTTGTTCTGCTTTAGTCTCTGCCCTACTCCTGCTTTAGTTCTGCTTTAGTCCTGGTTCAGTCCTGCTTTAGTCCTGCTTTAGTCCTGCTTTAGTCCTGGTTTAGTCCTGCTTTAGTCCTGCTTTAGTCTTGGTTCAGTCCTGCTTTAGTCCTGCTTTAGTCCTGGTTTAGTCCTGCTTTAGTCCTGCTTTAGTCCTGGTTCAGTCCTGGTTCAGTCCTGGTTTAGTCCTGCTTTAGTCCTGCTTTAGTCCTGGTTCAGTCCTGGTTCAGTCCTGGTTTAGTCCTGCTTTAGTCCTGCTTTAGTCCTGGTTCAGTCCTGGTTCAGTCCTGGTTTAGTCCTGCTTTAGTCCTGCTTTAGTCCTGGTTCAGTCCTGGTTCAGTCCTGGTTTAGTCCTGCTTTAGTCCTGCTTTAGTCCTGGTTCAGTCCTGGTTCAGTCCTGGTTTAGTCCTGCTTTAGTCCTGCTTTAGTCCTGGTTCAGTCCTGGTTCAGTCCTGGTTTAGTCCTGCTTTAGTCCTGCTTTAGTCCTGGTTCAGTCCTGGTTCAGTCCTGGTTTAGTCCTGCTTTAGTCCTGCTTTAGTCCTGGTTCAGTCCTGGTTCAGTCCTGGTTTAGTCCTGCTTTAGTCCTGCTTTAGTCCTGGTTCAGTCCTGGTTCAGTCCTGCTTTAGTCCTGCTTTATTCCTTGGTGTTATGAATCTAAACCATCACATGACACATGTGCTGGATCACATTATACAAACATAGCACTTACCTTATTCAGAGTATCCTAATTATTCACCATGATGAGGTTATAAGCACTTTTCACAACTCTCAGAGACCAGAGCAGAGTTTGCCATGGTAATGTAACAACAACTGGCATGCTAACCATGTACTTCCTGATTATCGGACAATAAAACACTTCATAATTAGATGCAGACCGTACACAGTGGACTTATTTTGACCTCAAGTCCTCGAGTTGCTTATACAATATATCTGAACTGGGGGAGGACACATTTTGCTCAAATCCATGGGAGCACATCAGGGTCAGAGTCTTTAATCTGGATGTGATGAGGAAATAACATTACACAAAGAAATGGTTTAGGCCGAGAGGATTTCTGTCTCTGGTACACTCTGGCTTCTCTGATGTCATCCTGTGCTGTTCCCGTGGCGATCGTTTGAGTGACAGGTGATAGGCTCCTTGTTGACCCCGGGGTCAAAGGTCAGGGCAAACTGTGAGAATCTCCACAGGAAACACTTGAGGCGCATTAGCGCTACACCTCCACACCTGAGACTAAAGCAGGATTATAACCGGACTAAAGCAGGACTAAAGCAGGACTAAAGCAGGACTTTAACCTGACTAAGCCAGATCTAAACCAGCACTAAGCCAGATCTAAACCAGGGCTAAACCGGGTCTAAAGCAGGACTAAAGCAGGATTAAGCCAGGTCTAAACCAGAACTGAGCCAAGACTGAACCGGGACTAACTCAGGGTCTAAACCAGGGTCTAAACCCAAGACTGATATACAATGTTATAGCAAATCTAGAACAATGATAGACAGGATTAAACCAGAACTAAACCAGATCTAGAACTATAGGTCTAACAACCCAGGCTCTAACAGAACTGAATCTAGACCTAGACCAGTCTCTCCCAGGACTATCACCTCTCACTTGTATTCACTCGCTTTACACTTAACATGTGGCAGAGTGGTTGGCCCAGTCTCCTCACATCTACAGGATCCCTTCACATTCCCAGACTCCCTGTTTTTTCTGTGGAGTTTGCGTGGAGAGGGATTATAGCGCTCTGCTGCCTCTTGGTGGTAGGTCAGGGTAATTACCAATTTGTGCTCAAAAATAAATAAACTGGGGAATTTATGAAGAAACAAACAATCTCTTGAAGGAACAATATGTAAGGTTTTACTTTTACTGATAACAACTGTAACGCTGATTCATTCTTCATTCCAAAAACATTGCACATGATGGACAAATTGTTTATAATTTAGTGTTTTGGTTCAAGACAATTATCCAATCAGAAAGCTGAATGACCTTCACATGAGTCTCTCATTTGTGTTGCCAGTTTCAATGCTGAAATCCTGTTGGTTTAAACCTAAAATGCCTCTTTCTGATCTGAATGGTCACTACCTAAACCCCAGCACCTGCAGCCAATCATGAACCAGTGCTAGTGCAACCTCTGCAGCTCAGTGAGTGAATTCTGGAGGTTCTGAGCTTTCACATGGGGCCTGTCCATGTACTGACAATAAGAAAAACTCATAAGTGTCTCTATCTGCAGGTTAAGACTCTGGACACACAGGTTCAGTTGTTGTAGTGCCATTTTAAACAAGTAAGAGTTCAGGGTACATCCATTTCCTGTAATAAATATTTGCCAATTTCTCAGGAGGCAAACCACAGGTTATGGGGCAGGTCTAAACCAGGACTGAACTTGGTCCAGGGGGAAAGCCAAATCAGTTTCTGAAAACAAGGCCCATAAGATGGAACAAGTACCAGGTCTTTACCGGGTCTAAACCACCACTGACTAGTCCAATAAATCACACAATCCAGTTTAGGTTTGTTAGTTTTTATTGAGTCCAAGTTTAACCAGAGACATGTAGAAATTCAAAGTGCTTTTTCTCTGTTTAAACACAAAAATATGACTCTTAAATTTGGCAAAAAAAACACTCAAAATATTTACAAAATGTTCACAAAATCTTGCTCACTCGCTCATCGTCATCTCCAGACATTATCAACACCATTCAACACGGGTAAATGCACAAACGTAATCCAAAAGAAACATTGATAAAGAGATGTGGTTAAAACAAAGAATATGCACAGTCACGGAAACAGCCAGCACTGACCTGAAGGAATCAGACCGGACTTCAGATTTGGTACCAAAATTTTGTTTTTTTGTAAAAGGAAAATGCAGTGACAATTTGGCTAAGGCACCACAAATATTTTCAAAAAATTGTAAACAATTTTGTAAAGATAAAAAAAAAAAAACATTTGAAGGGAGTAAAATAGTGATCAAGATGGTAGTCGAAGTATTTCATGTAACATCAGAATACACATATGGGAAACCACATTACATTTTAAAATACTATCTGTAAAATTTTGGGGCCAATCCGTAAAATTTTGTTTCCCCTTTAAAAATTAAAATTCCACTAACTGCAAAACTTTGGATTAAATAGAAGAAGGAGCATTAACGTTCAGTCATCAAGGCAACTACATGAGGTACCATGTGCTCAAACTTGGATTTGGACCAAAAACAAGAGTTTTGATAAACAAACTTTAGATTTAAAAATTGGGTCAGCTTTGTAAACAAGTTCTTTTAAAGACCCCTTTTCATAAGCAAATAGAATTTTGACCTGAAGACAGAAAATGCTCTATTATACTTAAGGCTGCTTATGGCCGAAACGTCTAGATTTTACTTGATCAATTTGACAATCTTAATTGTAAATAAATTGTAAAATTTCATAAATTGCATTAGTGTTTTAGCAATAAACGTACTAGATGTTTCATCCCATCATGAAATGTAAAATGGCTTCTGGATGGGAGCTGAAACGTCTAGATTTCACTTGGACTGCTCCTGGACGAATAAGGGATTACACTCTCGTGTCTATTAGTTACTTTACTTACATTTAAAATAGAGCCTTTTGAGATATTGTTTACTAAAAACTTCTATACCCCTTTAGTCCACCATACACCAGACTGAAGAGCTCCCCCTAGTGGCCCTAACCCTACAACAAAGGGTAGCATCAAATACTGCATGGAATCTAAAATGAAATTCTGGGCTTAAACGTCTAAAAATGAGAGGTTCGTTGACACACTTTCACAGTTTGAATTGTGATCACAGCAAAGCACTTTTTAAACCTTAACTCAATACTTTTAAGGGGCCCTCCTCAAAAACATACCTCGACCTGTGTTCTGTTTGAAGTTTAAAAAACACACACACACACTCACACACAGTAGCGCATGTCCTGTATTACTACATGACATCGCAAAGTGGAACAGAGTGTTTTCTGTTTGAGAGAAGAACTCAGCCTAAATATGCAGGGTTTGTGTGTTAAACATGTGTGAATGAGGTCTGTTTGTGATGAGGAAAGCAGCATTATAGCATGGATCAAATATAGTATATATGGGCCCTTTAAATCTTGTTTGAACACTTGAGTAGTTTTTTTTAAGTTTAATGCAAAAATAGAACATTTTTGTACAAAAATATGGCACTAGAGGTGAGAGCTGGTTAAACACTCTTCTCGTCTCTTGTTCTCAGTCCACTCAACCCAGTTCTTGAGTTCTCGCTGGATTTTCCATGTTTAAACTTTTCCAAATGTCTTTAAATGTAAATATGTATTTTGCATTTGCAGTCTAAGGCTCTGAAGGCACAGTATGGCGGCCAGTCTTTTTTATATATATATCTATTTAGGGGAACGGAAGCTCCGTTCCCATGAAGCAGTCCTGTCTGAGATTGGCTGAGGGTGTGAGGTCAGGGGTCACCGGGGGGCGATCTCAGGAACCATGGCAGACAGGTGCATGCTGGGATAAGAGTCTCGGTGGCGGATTTTGAAGATGAGCTGCTCCTTTTCCTGAGAGAGGCGCTGGTTCAGGCTTAGCTGTCGGTCCAGGGCTAGCTTTAGCTCCTGCTGCTCTTTGGACAACTGCCTACGGAGACAGAACAGGGACAAAAGACATTTAAAAACACATTTTAATAAGGGCAAAATACTACTGCTGCTTTTTAGACATCTATGGGGATAGATGTTAGCATGTTATGGAGGGCCAGAACTCTTTCATACTGCTATAATTTTATTTAAAGTGACAGTATGTAACTTTCTCCGCGTGGAACGTCAACTGCATGATTACATGGAAATAAAGGTTAAAACCATCCTCATTCTTCTTGGAGAGAGATACGTTTTATGCCATACTGTGGAAGATTATAATGAATAACAAAAAAATATTTTAGTGTAAAATAAAGCCCCAGTATGTAACTTTTTTGCCAAAAAAAAAAAAATCACCTTCAAATAACTAAACAGATTAGGGCATTAAAAACCCTATCATGTACGCCCACATTTGCTGGACACCATGTGGAGTAGGTTTAGAGCGGTTTCTGGTCAGAATAATTAACAAGAATAATTAAAACCATATTTTAATAACGAAAAATCCTGCTGCTGCTTTTAAACAACTGTCAACAACTGGGCACCGGCACTTTGTTCTAAACCATGGTCAAACCAGGACTTAGAACAGATTGGATTTTTCATGTTCTAAATGGTTTAAAAAGATGATGAAATATTATACTTTTCTTTTTTTTTTGTTTGTTTGTTTGTTTAACTGGTTTTCCCTCTTATCTTGGGAAAGAATGTTTATATAATGTACACACAAAATCCTTCATTTACTTCATACTAGACAAGGACTGACCCTGTTCTGAACCTACAAATTAAAAAAGGTCAAAATGTTGGACAATCCAGGCTTTATTATTAATGTTGTGCTTCACCAGTAGAGGGCAGCATCTCATAATTCACATCAAGTACCTGTCTAACAAAGTGTTGCAGTGTTGTTGTGTACACAGACAGTGATGGGTCTTACTGAATGAAACTCTGGCAGTTGTCGAAGCGCACTCGCAGGTCCTCGTTCTGCTGTAGCTCCTGGACCAGCTGCTCCTCCAGACTCTGGTTCTTCTGCCTCTGCAAACATGAACACACAAATATAATCAATATTAATATTTAGCAGGCCTACAACTGTACACAGGACAGGTCAGGGGTCCACCCACAGCCTACTGATGCATGTCATCTTTAATACCTATGTGAGGTTTGAAAATAGGATTTTAATTGGCAGAAATTAAAACTAATATTCTAGTTTGAGCTGAGTGGCAAATTCTCATATTCATCAAACAAAAATGGTTTGCAGTATAATTAGAATATTTATATCTCAATTAAAATGTTATTAATTGCACAGTCATAATAGTAGCACTAGCTATAGTAGCAGTAGAATTGGTTCTACCAAAGTAATAGCCATGAAATGACTATGAAGCTCAAATGTGGATAGGCACTTCTTTTTTCTATATTTTCAGAACTATTTACATTATGGGTTCGCACTGCTCTGATCACTGCTTTGCACATTACTGAACCCTGAGGCACACCTGTCAAGTGAAAACCATTTCAAGAGACTACATCATCAAGCTCACTGTGAGAAGACCAAGGGTTTGCAGCACTGTTCACAAAGCAAAGGGTGGATACTGAGAGGAACTTGAGTCCAAGGTGGTTTTCACACATTAGTGGCTCGGTGGAGCGAGCCCAGTGCACACTAGATTTAGTCCGCAAATCTAGTGTTTACTTCACTTTTGAGTCGGCCTTGTTCACATGCACCACGCATCATTCACCCCAAAGAAAGTTGTGTGGACTTAAAACCCCAGAGGAGCTGTCTGAACCAGTACATGCTAAGTTGCTAAGATGCTAATGTACTGACCAGTGTGTCCATCTGCTGCAGCCTCCTCCTGTGCTCTTCCACCTGCTCCGCCTTCATCTCGATCACAAACAGCAGGGACTCCTGCTCCGACTCCCAGAATGCACCGGGGCTGCCGTGGGCCTGCACACACAGCAGGACAAAAGGTAATTAAAGTTATCGAAGATGATCTAGGCAGGATTTTTTTGGAGCAACCAGGATTAAAAACAGGGCCTGACTCG
>KN477951.1:653-25341 GCA_000787095.1 Periophthalmodon schlosseri | reverse complement strand
CTAAACCAGGACTAAACCAGGACTAAACCAGGCTCTACACTTAAAAACTGGATCTGAGGGTAATTTTGGGTTAAGCCTGGTTTGGTAGTATTATAAAGTAGATGAATTACTTTATATCAGGTTAGATTCTCTATGGTAACATGGAACTGAACTTATAACCTGCCCTATCAGGTTATAAGGTGCTGTACAGGCGCTGTACCTGATCATAGCATCATAAAACATGAAAAATAGAATTAGCTCATTTTAAGAGCTTTGCAGTGATCCAAAGTTATTCAACATTTTCTGACGCATTCTGAGCTAATTATTCACTGAAGAGTCTATAAGCACTTTTCACAACTCTCAGAGACCAGAGCTGAGTTTTACCGTCACACTACTGCTTACAGCAAAAATAGCCTGCTCACAGTGCACAATGTTACTTCCTGATTCTTGAAAAATAAAACATACACAGTACACTGCAAACTTATTTTGAATTGACCCCAAAAGCTGACCCCAACAGGTTAGCCGATTTGCATTGTGTCACCATGGAAGCTGTTGAACATTCTCCCATAGACATACATGCAGTACACCCCCAGCATGATCCCCTGCCCCATCCCCTGCCCCATCCCCTGTCCCATCCCCTGTCCCATCCCCTGTCCCATCCCCTGTCCCATCCCCTGTCCCATCCCCTGTCCCATCCCCTGTCCCACCTGGATGTTCCTCTTCAGGTCCCTCTTTAATGTAGACTCTTTCACCCTCCTCTTCAGCTCGTTGTAAACCTGCAGCTCGGACGTCAGCGCCTCCACCTGGCCCTGAAGGCACATCGCACATTTACATCAGAACAGAATTACATAATCACCATCTACTCCACCTGGCCCTAAAGTCACAAAACACTTTTACACTATAACATCACCAGATGTGCCACGTTTTACCTTTAGAACATTTTCAGCAGCTTCAAACTTCTCCGTCAGTTGGGCCATTTCTTGGTGGTGAGCCTTTTGGAGCTCTGAAATGTAGAGGTTATTAAGTCCTTTCTAGAAATCAAAATAATCCCAGTATAGTGTATATTATGAACAAATATGCAAAGGCAGTGAGCAAAACAATATTGCAACCATTTATGACATTTGTGAAAGAGCAGAAAAGTGGATGGGTTTTATTGGAAGTAAATTAGAAGTAGTAGTAGTAGTGGTAGTAGTAGTAGTAGTGATAGTGGTAGTAGTAGTAACAACGGTAGTGGTAGTAGTAGTAACAACGGTAGTGGTAGTAGTAGTAACAACGGTAGTGGTAGTAGTAGTAACAACGGTAGTGGTAGTAGTAGTAACAACGGTAGTGGTAGTAGTAGTAACAACGGTAGTGGTAGTAGTAGTAACAACGGTAGTGGTAGTAGTAGTAACAACGGTAGTAGTAGTAGTAGTTGTAGTAGTAGTTGTATAGTAGTAACAGTACCAGTAGTAGTACCTTCTACTTGTCTCTCATGTTCTTCTGAGGTGGCTTTACTTTTTTGTTCAAATAAAACATTTAAATCTGCCGTTGTTTCTGTTTTTACCTGAGAAATATAAGAAAAAAAGTAAATAGTGATTGAACCAAGGTCTGAACCCGGGTCTGAACCCGGACTTCAGTGGTCCCTTACCTTGTCCAAGATGCTGTTGACCAGGGCACACACCTCCTCATGGGCGTGGTCTTTCAGAAGCTCTGCCCTGGCTACATTCCCATTGGCCGACAGCACTTCCTTTAGCGTCCGGAGCTGCCACTCAAACTTCTCCAGCTGCTTCTCCAGACACAGGTCCGAGCCACAGCCAGGGTCTAGTATGAGGACAGTCCAGTTTAGAGACAAGTCCAGACTGTCCAGTGAGTCTAGTTCCCCTAACCCAAAAAATTTATTCCCCTAGCCCACAGAGTCTAGTCCCCCTCTGCAAAGAATCTAGTGCCCTACCACATCCCCAAGAGTCCAGTCCCCACTCCCAACAGTCTACTCCCCTTTCCCACCCCCCACACAGTCTAGTCCTCTTTCCCACAGAGTCTAAAATGTTAAAAACTTGACTCTCTTGTGGCTTTACTTTTTTGTTCAAATAAAACATTAAAAGGTCTTGCTTTAGTCAGGTTTTAGTCCCTACTTCCAGGCTCAACGTACTAACTTTGAATACCACAGCACAATGTACAAGTCCAAGGGGTAGTAGCAGGTCCTAGTAGCAGAATCCTAAGTACAAGTGGCAGTAGCTGATAGTTGTTTTGAAAATCCAAGCCAAATCCTTTTTACTTTTGCCCTTATTATTTTCTCATTAATTTGTTCCCTTCTCTCTATGAAGTCATCCTTATAAAACGTTACAGGCGTTTGCTACGCAGTGATTGGCTGGGCCTCTCACAGTCCCAGGCGTGTGCTGAGCTCTGATTGGTCGAGGGTGACATCATGGGCATGTGTGGACCTGCCTCTGCTCTGAGTGCTGCTTGTTTTGGTCCAATGTGGATGAGAGCAAGCCACAACTGTTCTGCTTATAATCAACCAGTTATTATTTAAGTACACAGACCTGTTCATTCACAAAAACAACATTTACAAGTCTGTTATTCAATATGCTCCACTGTAAATTTAACCCTGGTTGTAGCAGAACGGAAGTAAAATGAGGGAAAATACAATATTATATAATTATGATTTTGATGAAGGGACAACAGTATAACATGGTTAAAAGCAAAAAAAAGTTCCTTTTACATATCTGGAGTAGGATTAATGAAACGCACGTGAGTGAAGCAAAAATACATTAATCCAAAGTTGTCTTTTCTGAGCCTCAATGTTGCCTGGATTGTTGCGTCATATATAAAACTCTGGACTTATTTGTAGTTTTTAAGCCCATAAACCATCACCGGATTCATTCTACGGTCAAATTGTGTTCACAACTAATGCATGGCTCTATTAGCATAGTATTCACATTTCTTATCGATTTCCTATAGTTTGTTTACCATCTAAATGTTAATTCCCATTGCTGACAGCAGAAGGAGCTCCAGCGCCTTCATACCTCATTGAAAACACAGGTGTAGTTTATAAAGTTTATTTTCCAAATGTACACATGTTTAAAAGAGAATTAAAGCCACAAAAATGTACCATATGTGTTCTTGACATGACATCAAAACATTCTATTGCCGTTAATATTTGATGATATTCTGAGATTTCAGATGAGGGTGGGTAAAGTTAATATTGCTACTGTACAGATTGTTCTTGTTTTATATAAAGATGTTTGGCTGGTGAATCCAGACGGAAGTCCTCTGCAGGATTCACAGTCTGGTCACCACCTCTTAGGCCAAAATCACACCCATCTGAACGCTGGAAGACAAGACTTGGCCCAGACTTCATGGCATAGGAAAAGGGTGTAGCCTTGGCTAGCCTGGCAAGTGAATACTACCATCTTTTACTGTATGATCAGGTTCAACATCCCACAGTCTAGAACTGGAAAAGCACCAATATAAACAAGTATGTGTCATTGGTGCCAAAATACAGAAGACCAATCTGAATGACAGGACTTATATGATGGATCCTTTCCACATTGTACTGACAGGCTGTAGATGAGTAACCCCAGAGCCTTACATGACTCTACCTCCCTCTGACAAACATGTGGTGAGGCTTCTGAGCCAGTCTGACAGAGTTCCCATGAAAAGCCAGGTCTCAAACAGGAAGTAATGCAAGAGGAAGTGAAACTCTCTCACCTCCGTCTCCGCTCGGCCTCTTCTCACTCTTCTTGCCTTTGCTTTTCTTCTGATAACACACAAAAACAGCAGGGTTAGTATCAGCATTAGGACATTGAACAGACCTGGGCCAGAACCAGGACCATTAATAATGGACAACATCACAATCTGATAGTACACCATACACTGATCTAGCCTGTAAACAAAACCATTCACTTTATTTTCCATTTTAAAAAAGGTACAGTATGTAACTTTGTGGAGGTGGAAAGTCAATTGCATAATTCCATGGAAACAGAAAGTTAAAACCATACGTTGGAATATTCCCCACAGAGATATAGACAAGTTTTATGCCATACTGTGGAATATTATAGCCAAAGGAACAACATTTCCATGGAAACAAGCAGGAGGAGGCCCTACTCCAGGCCAAATAAGAGTCAGGTTTTTCATTTTAGTATGGTCTATTTTTTTGTCTTAAAAAGTTACATACTGTGTAGTTTGTTTTTGTTATAATTCATGACAAAAACACCCACTTTTATGAATATTTTGCATCAGTCTTATAACATGCTGCCAGTAATTATCCAACTAAACTGCTGTCCAACTCCCCATCGAGAATAAATGAGACAGTGAGTGAAGATGTGCACTCACAAAGACGCCAACAATCTCACATCGCAGCAGTCCACAGTATTATAGAGACACTTTAATTCATTATCGTTTGATCACATCTCATGACAGAGCCAGAGGGGTCAGAGGTCATGGCATGCTGTGGCATCGTGCTGATAGAGAAATTAGCCTGTTCACTGTGCTGGGAGGTATTGTTTTGAGCAGACTTGTTTCGTAATCACATGTTTGCCAAACCGCTGTGGGACTTTTGATTTATGTCTGCCACGATGAGCCTCTGTGTATCTGTGTGTGTGTGTGTGTGCGCGCGTGTGTGTATGTGTGTGTGCGGGCAGGTTTCTGCACGTCAAGCACAAATATACTGTCATCGAAGTGCAATATAAAATACATACATATAGTGCAATCCGCTATGGCCCAAAGTCATCAGGGAGGCCTCTAATGTGGGAAAAAGTCAGTCCAGAATTCTACACTTTTTGGCATCATTGAGTCAAAGGGTCAAAAGACAATACCTTAATATAACCTGATACTTGGCCTATCACGAGAACACATTTTGAAGTTCGATATATTGCTGAGGAAAATATAGACAATAAACGATAATACTGAAACTAATTTATGCCACTGATATAATAACCCTAAAGTAGAATTACCCCCCAAAAACTATTCTAATGTGCACTATTATAAAAAAAAAATTACATAGCAGAATGAAACATTTTAGTACTTGGTTTGTATCAATAATGAGTTAATTACTTTTTGAGTTTGTTGCAAGTAGTGGGTGTGTCATTTTCCCCCCAATGCAGTTCTGTCAAGACCCAGTCAGCAAACCTGTCCCAAACTGTTCCTAACCCAACATAACCCTCATCTTAATCTTATCCCTTAACCTCATTGTGAAATACCAAAACTGCGGTATGGCTGACAAAGATGCTGTTGAACCCTGTTCAACCCCAATTTTATGGGTTAAAATGAACAAAATGTAAAACTGCTGCTTGTGTCATAGATTACTAGATACCAGAAAAAAGTCTTAAAAACACCAGTGCTAGCAGAGTCACGATAAAAAATTTTGAAGTGCGATATATCGCTGAAGTAAATGGAAATGATAAACAATATTAAAACTAATGTATGCCACTGACACAAAAACCCAAGAGCAGATTTAAACCACAAAAACTATTCTAAATCTACAATATTGTTAAAAAATTATGAGCTGCAGTAAATAAACAGCAGAATGAAACACTTTAGTATGTAGTTTGCATTTGTAATGACTCATAGAAGTTATTATGTCAAACTTTTATGGCTTAAATCTTATCATACAGCCAAAAAATAACCAAAAATGTCCCAGTCGTGCAAAGAAAATGTGCACACGATAAATATTGACCCTGTGGTAGAAGTTTTAGTATTGTGTGTTGTTTTTAAGTGTTAAAAGCCACACTAGTCTTTGTCAGATCCTTTAGTCTCACAGAAGGCTATAGGTAACTTTGTGTTTTCCATTTACATGTCTGCTGTTTGATTTCATGTCTATTGTTTGATCATCCTCACCTGTACTCAAATGTTAATGTAAAAGGTGTTCCCTCTCTGAGCTAAAAAGGCCAAATGGCCAGCCAGACTGACCTAAATGTAAATTGTACTTGAGGAGGGGTTTGGACCTCAGACAGTATTATCGCTCTGGGCCCCACTGCAGCAGAAACTGTCAGTAGTGGGACTGGTTATTTACCAGTGCAAACGTAATAAACCAACATAAACAGTCTATGTTTTGGCATTATTTTACAGATAATTTCCACGACAACCCCCAAAAAATATTGTTCCAGCTTCCATATATTGAACGATAAGTCAATGTAGTGATCATGATGACAGCTTTAGAGACGCATAGCTCTGGCTCCCTTGTGTGTATAAAGGGAGTTTAAACAGTGCATATCTCCTGACATTGTCCTGTGGTGTCTGTCTGCCACACGGACATTCTCTGGAGAGGCGTGGATCTAAACACTTACTTCACTGTGACATTACCCAACCTTAAACAATCACTGCTGCAGTGTTTATGTGAGGGCTGCTCCTCTCTGTGCGCTCTGCTACTGCCTCTGCTCAACTTAAAGCTCCACTAGTCTGATAATGCACTTTTGTTCATGGCAGGGTTGTTAAAAGTATCAAAAATCAGATACTAATCGATACTAACACTAGTATTGAAACTAGATACTCATTTGAGCAGGTATCGATACTAAAAAAAAGTCACATTCACAGGACAGAAATTAATCTTTCCTGAATAGATTTAGAATGATGTTGAGCTGTATCTTTCACAAGTATAAGACACATAGACTAGTACACGCCCATGGACCACTATGGAACCTACTGGACACTGAGGATTACACAGATATAAGGCCACATGATTACCATAAAAGAAAGTACTACCATTTAATGTGGAAAATCACATTCTATTGTCTAAATAAAGACTGTTTTTAATCATCATTGTGGAATCTGAATCAGTATCAAGTCTATTCCTTAGTACTGAAGTAACGTTTGGTACCTCTTCTAAACTTTAGTCGATTAATCAGTTGATGGTGTCTTAGTTGTCCAAAATGTGCATTAGTAGATTATTTTATTTAGATGATAGGATTTATATGGGACAACAGCAGAAAGGAGAAGTGAGTGAGTGAGTGACCTGAAGTGTTAGTATATTTTTTGGGTATTTATATGTAAAAAGGCAGATTAAACTCACGATTCACACACTTAATCTATCTTTATATAAATACATTGTTTCTTAGAACTTGTTTCTCCATAAATAGTAGTTTTTTGCATGAACTCTGGGCAGGTGTAGTTTTGTGAGTGCAGTTGTGGTTAGATACAAAGAGATACGCAATGGTTTTGAGAGCTTTTGCCACACCTCCTTTTGAGTCTGCTAAGCAATCGGCAGAACATGTCCTTGGTTGAACAAGAATACAGCCCTGCTAAACTTATCTGGAGTAGCCATTTTGTAAATGCTGACTTAAATTTCAATTCAGTTTGATCTGTAATAGAAAGATCAATGTTCTTTTGTGTGTGGTATGATGTAGAAGGTCACATGACAAGTCTATGTCAGTTGTCCACATTAACCAATTACTCAAAGTCTTTGGACCCCATTTAGTTTTAAAAATCTGAAAAACAGAACTAGTTAATTTTTAACGGTTCCATTCTGGACATCCTAACTATTTACCATGATGAGTTTATAAGCATTTTTCACAACTTTTCAGAGGCCAGAGCAACTCACGGTCACAGTAATGCTAACAACAACTAGCACACTAACCTCACACTTCCTGATTCCTGAACAAGAAAACACTTTATAAGTAGCTACAGACAGTACATTCAGAAAAGGGTTCACTAGGATAATTCTGCTTTAGGTTTACTATGTTAGTGGCCTAACATAATTTCAATATTATCATTTATTCATGTGATACTGTGACCCACCATTTTGTTTCATTCACACTTTTGAACCTGGTTTAGTCCAAGTTTAGTTAGTGCCAGCTCCTGCTTTAGTCCTGGTTATATTCTTGTGTAGCCCACTGTTGTCCGCTAGCTGTTTAAATACATATTTTCATGGACATCAGAGAGTTACTGGCCAAAAAAAAAAAAAAAAAAGGTGAAAAGTACCTCTCATCACTCCTTCTGTTAAAAGAATACTATTGTTTTGGTTCATTAATCAAAGTCCCCGCATTGGCAGTGAACGCCTCCACTGCAGACTGAGGGATTTGAGCAGATTACACAGATTTTGGAATAAAGCGAGGGCATTGCATCATTGTTGTTCAACTGGCTATTGTGCACTATTCAATTCTTTAAAAAATGTGTTATTACACTATAAAAACACAGTTAAAAGGGCCCATATTATGCCATTTTCTGATCCATGTTATGTTTCCTCATCACAAACATGCTTGGAGTTGTGTTTTGTTTCATTCACACATGTTTAACACAAACCCTGCATATTTAGGCTGAGTTCTTCTCTCAAACACTTCCACCTTGTGATGTCATGTGGTAATACAGGAAGTGCTCCACTGTGTTTTTAAATGCCATACACCTTCACTAGAAACACCTGGATCATTTCAGCCCTGGAATTGCCAATCTCTACTGAACTAAAGGTAAAAGGAGCTGTTAACTTGAGAACTACTGTTATGACATCACAAGGTGGAACAGAGCATTTTGAGCTTTGGAAATGTAGACAGAATAATAATAAAAGGATTACTCAAACATGTGTGAATGAAACAAAACCACTCCAGGTATGTTTTTGAGGCGGTAACAACATTAACATGGCTTAAATCTCACAAGTGTCAATTTTGAGTAATGTAGGACCTTTTGTATATGTATATATTTGATCATCTTGATTTAGAATACATTTCCTCAAAAGGGTCCAGGAGAGGAGTGGGTTAAGTTCTCACTCAGTTCCGAGTCAGGAGCTGCCAAATGTCTCACCAACCGGACACAACTATTTAACTCTTACGAGCCAGAATTAGAACCAGGACTGGACCCAAGACCAAGGTCAAAACTGGGGCAAGGACTCGAAATAATTCATATACCAAAAGAAACTAATCCATGTGTTCAACTATGGTCAATGTGTTTGTAACTTTTCAGGCACTGTCAGTAATCACTGACATTTCACACTCACTATAACTAAAAAGGCTATGTTAAAGTCGAGGGTTTTCTGCCTTAGTTCAGTCTAGGACTGAAACAACGCAACTAATTTTTAAAATAATCGTCAACTAATTTTGAATATTCGTTATCTGGACTGCAAAACATGACATGAGCTGAAAGAAGAGGTTTTATGAGTCAGACAAAGCACGAATGACTTCAAAATGACACTGGGAATGTGTTGATGTAGTGTTTTTGATAAAAGCCTCTGTTCTGTCTGTAAAACGCAGTCCATCAAGAAGCATCATTCGCAAGCTGAACAACGACTCGATAAACTGAAAGAAAAATTGCTAGATTAATTGATTAATAAAATATCGTAATTATTAGTTGCGGCTCTAAATCAGTCCTTGTTAAAGAGGGGGCACTTCTATGGGGCATTAACTTCTAACACGTAACATATTTAGACCATGTTACCTTTTATTTTTTTGGAAATGTTATATTCGCCGGAAATATCATATAAATATGTTTTATAAGTTTCACTTTTGTTTTTGACACTCTGAGTCTCCCCTCCCTTTGCTCTCTGCTCTAAGTCACTCCACCTTCAGAGCGCTATCACAACAGTCAGCGTGCATCCTGGTAATGAAACTACTGCACAGCACATCAGGTTTGTCAAGTTGTAATGTACAGTTTTGTATCACGTTTTTGTATATTTATGGAGAATTACCGTATGGGAGCATGGGTGACATGTAGGCTTGTGGGCGGAGCATTTGGACAGAATCTTACTGCTAACCGTAAAGAGGGTTCGAATAGGGCCCGGGAGAGATCTAAATTTAAAAGCTAAATTACTCAAACATGAATGGATGACATCTAAAACCTCTATAATGTTATAACATGGTAGAAGGCCAATTTATTTTATTTTTTTAATCGCACAATACCCCCTCTTTTGTACCCACAGACATTCATAGTTTACACATGGCTATTGAATCGTTGTTACAACTATGCAAAGCACAAGCAAATTGAAAACAGTTTGTATTATTTGAATTAAATTTGGTGTTTTGTAAAAATTAACAAAGTAATGTGAGGAGAGGTCAAGCAGGGTGTTGACAATCACATCAATAAAGACAACTGATCACTGATGAAGACGACACATTATGGTAGACAGTGTAGAATAAAGCCTTCGTTTTCAGCAGTGTACTAAGAGGAGGTAGGTCTGGGCAATATGCCAAAAAAAAAAAAAAAAAAAAATCACGATTCTCTCTGTGTCAGATTTCATGTAAAGGTGAGAATCTTTACGATGCCTTGAAGACGTAAGTAAAGTCATCTGCTTCTTCTGAAAGTTCACACTTCACTGTGATTGGCTAAATCCACATGTCCAGGCTGATCAATATAGGGTGAAGGTGAGACAAACTTAAAATGTTTTGTAATCATTTTGGGGAGCCCTGATCCCAGATCTGAATCACAAAATAAACTAAAAACCATTACCACTGCTAAATCCACAATTACAGGTGAATTTGTTCTGCCTTTCTACCATAGACTGTATATATAAATGGACATAGCTAACCCGCTAGCCAACACGTTCCAAATAGGGAGTGAGCATGGGCGCACTTTCAGCTCCATCGACTCTGGCTCAAATTTACTTTACATTGAAAAACTGTCGCCCCTTTCTCTGTAACTGCTGCTGTCATTTTGGTATTAAAATGTTCGTATTAACCTGCTCTACATGATCCTGGTATTTTTGTTTCCCTATTGTGTCTAACTAAAGATATGAACATGAACAGACAAATCAGGCGCCTTCTTTCCCAGAGGTCGCTCCGGCTAGGGTTAGAACCAGGTTTGATTGACAGCGTTGCTAAGTGCCCACTTCCTGCTAAACCAGTGGTGCGGGCAACAACAGCCTCGCTCCAGATTGGCTCTTTGGTTGCTATGATACTCATGTATAATAATATATATATAATATATAAAATTACCATCCAAAATAGGGTTTGAGTACAAAAGTGTCCGAGCTAAAGCAAAAAAATGTACAAATCCAGAAACAAGCAGAACATGCAAACTCCACAGCCAGGCCTAACATCACCCCATCTGCTGTTTGAAATCAACTTGGTTCATCTGGAGGAAGCCAACAATTTCCACTGAATTTCCAATAAGACCTCTTTAGTTTTAATGACAACAAAGCAGAGCTCCTTTATCCCATTTTCCACATAAACAGTGAAGGCCACATGAAGAGCTGTTCATTAAATGTTTCCTGAAGTCAGAGGAGTGGGGGAGAGTCGTCTGGAGTCTGTCTGCCTTCAGCGCTCAGGGCAAAACAACACTATTCCAAACACGTAAATCTAAAATATGGGAGGGTGACATGACAGATTCAAAATTAAACCAAAATTGATGTTGGAATGAAAGGAGACTGAATGAAGCAAGTTTGAAGAGAGATCGAGAATCAGTCATGTGTAATGGCCAGTGATCAGCTTGGGTCTTGAGATCAACATCCAGTCCTCTGTCAGTAAAATCATGTGATTTGGAGAAAGAAATTGTACTATTTTTTGTGTTAAATGGCATTGATTAAAAGTGTCTTGTTTAAGTTCAATAAACCAATATTGAAACCCATTTATTTGTTTTTAAGAAGACAAGATCATATCAAAAATCTAGATCTATCCATATGTTGAAAAAATAGTGATGATTTTTTTTCTCATAATCGCCCAGCCCTAAAATAAAATATTCAAACTGAAAAACAAACAAGAACCAGCTTGCTATTTAGATAGGGTTTACAAATTTGCCAAAATCTTTTAAACTGCCAACAATTTCACTTTTTTCTTTCTAAATAAAACAAAGGATTTGACATTAGTGAAAGACGTTCAACTTTGTACCAGTTTGTTTCATGTGAACTATTCCAATAATTAAATATATTAACCAAGTTCGTTTAGTCTGCTTAGTCCCTGCTCTAGTACCGGTCTAGAACAGCTTTTCCATCACCTGGTTCAGTCTGGTTTAGTCCTTTAAGTTGCAGTTTACTTAATACCTGGTCCCATCAGGCTACATTTTGTGTGTGCTAGGCCTGTGGTATCGTAGTCAATTAATCAGTCGATGGGGTCTTAGTCCACCATTTATTTTTTATTACTCGAATAATTATTTTATTATAGGATCATAAGGAACTGTATATAACAGCAGAAAGGAGAAGTGAGTTTTGAGTGACTGGACAATATTTCTCTGTATATAAAGTTGTTTTTGTGCGAGATCCTAATCATTTTAAGAGCTTGTTTCAGCACCATAGCACCACGCCTCTCCTCCTTTCTGTCAACTATCCGTGCAGAGGACACAGGGTTTTCACATCTGACAAGACTGAAATATGAACTGAAAACTAAAGACTCCCATGTGTTTCAGAACATGTTTTCAGAGGTCTAAACCACAGGTTCAAGAGTTTTCTATAAAAAGACAGGAGGATATTCTGTTCTTTGCAGAGGACATTCTGTTATCTAAATACTTGTATCCTTTGCGTTTTGATAACTGCACACCTTAAATCCTGGTTGATTGTGATACTGTGCAACCCTAGTCAAGGCCAGATCTGAAAAATGTCTAAAATCTGGGTCGAAGTCAGGTCCAAACAAGATCCAAACCAAGGTCCTGGCCAGGTGTAAACTAATAGTTACAAGTCAGATCTAAACCAGGTCCACATTAGATCTAAAGCACGGTCTAAGTCAGATCGATAGGGTCCTATAGGGCTGTGGTCCCTTAGTCTTTTAGTTGATTAATCATTAGTCTACTAATTTTATTCTTTTATTAGGATCATTCTGCACAACAGAAGAAAGAGGAAGTGAGTTAGCAGGAGTTTGGGAGTGACCGGACAGTTTAATCTGCCTCACTTATGACAACGCTGTTTACTGGTACTTCTATGTGTGTATATAAACTAATCTATGCATAGCACACAGGACATGTACTCTACCAAGAATGTCCTTAGTCGACTACAGCCCTGTTAAGACCCAGACTTGGTTTAGTCTTCCGGTAGTTTTAGTTCTCTGGTACTCCGCAGGTTGCCGACTGCAGACCAAATGGACAAGTGTGAACGCCTGCACCACGGGTCAGAGGTCAAAGGGGAGAGGTCCCAAAAACACACTCCTGCTGTGAGATTTTATTAAGTCAGACTTCTTTTAATCCCTAAATGAGCTCCAGAAATCTAACTTTCAACAAAAATTTGCATAATTTTGGACACTTTTTTATGTAATGATTTTGATGATACACTTCTCCACGTAGCTTAGAGGCAGATGTGCAGATTTCAGAGGGAGGTTGGGGGTTGAATGCCTAGAATAGTTGACCCGTCTCCACTCCGTCACGTGGACACCACTCCCAGCTTCACAGGGTCCAGGTGGAGTGCAGAGGGAGAGGGAAATAGAAAACATTGTGTGCCATTCTGTCAGAAAAATACTAAGGAATTCCACCTTTTGACAACAAAATTAACTTGGATATTCTTGGTCAAAATGATGGATGTTGATTTTCTTGCACAAAAAGTACTCCAAAAATATAGTCATCGTATTTAGAGAGCAGGAAAAAAATGTAAATAAGAAGAATAAAATTTGCTGCTCCAAAGCCGAAACAGCTGGGACTCGTCCATGACTAAAGCAAGAACAAAACCAGGTTCAAACCAGGTCTAAGCCAGGGCCTAGGCAAGGTCCAAAAAGGGTCTAAACCAGGGTCTAAGCCAGGTCCAAAAAGGGTCTAAACCACGGTCTAAGCCAGGTCCAAAAAGGGTCTAAACCACGGTCTAAGCCAGGTCCAAAAAGGGTCTAACCCAGGGCCTAGGCTAGGTCCAAAAAGGGTCTAACCCAGGGCCTAGGCCAGGTTAACTTAACTGCGGTCGAAACCAGGGCCCAATTAGGTCTAAAAAAAATAATAAAAAAATTGGGATTAAGATTCAATTTGCGCTCTATGTTTAAAAAGTAGTATTCTGTTCAGTAAGCACATTGCATACATAGCAGGAGCATTAACATCTGAGAGAAGACTGAAATCTGAACTGATAAACTAATTCAAGAATCCCATGCTTTTCAGAACATGTTTGTAGATGTCTAAACTACAGGTACAAAAAGACGGGATACTTGGTTATTTGCAGAGGACAGTTTTATCTAAATATCTATGCCATCTGATAATTGTGTCTCAAACTGCAATTTGGATATGATTGCGTTATTTTGTGCAGCTCTAGTCAATGCCAGATCCAAAAAAAGGTCTAAAACTGGATCCAAACAAATTTTAAATCGAAGTCTAGGCCAGGTCCTAACTTAACCAGTTACAAGACAGGTCTAAACCACGGTCTAGGCCAGATTTAGGTCTAAACCAGGGTCTAAGTCAGTTGCAAGCCAGATCTAAACCATGGCCAAAAAAGTGCTTAACAAGGGACTAAACCAGGTCCAAAGTAGGTCTAAACTAGGGTCTAGGCAAGCTCTAAACCAGGTCTAAACCAGGTCTAAACCATTTCTCAGCCTCTGCAGTGTCGTCCAGTCTACAGTAGAGTCCAGGCCTGAATCAGCTGTTTGCTCATGTGACCTCTGCGCAGTATTTTTATATGTGACGCTGAGGCAACCACAAAACAAAACACACAAATAAGCACATTGTGCATGCAGTCATGAATCTCCGTTTATATAAAGACTGAGGAAAAACCCCAAATCCCAACAAAGACAAAAAGAGAAGTCAGAATCAACTAAACTAAAGCTACAGGTGCGAGTCCAGGAAGTAGTCTGCTTCTGTTGTTGTTGCAGTTAAATGGAGGGGGCTTATAGGGTTACGTAATGGATTAATACCTGGAAGAAGCACTGAGAGCGGTGATGAGAACCAAACCAGGTCTAAACCAGGACTAATCCTGGACTAATCTTGGTTGGCACACCTGTTGGCAAGCATGAAACATAGGCTTAAGAATCAGACTGGCAACTCATGGCTCACAGTGTAATGTCAGAAGTCTCATATTAAAATTATAGCCTGGCTGATAGAAACTAGGGCTGGCCCGATACAGATTCTTTCAGCTAATACTGATAAATATTTTGCAAATTGATTTTGGGAAATAGTCCTTCATTACCACAACAGCAATTTGAAGTAAAGTTGTAGTTAATGTAAAGAGGGGGTATTTTACTTCTGTGGGGCATTAACTGCTAACACATAACATATTTACATTACCATGTTACCTTTTTACCAATTTCACTTTCGAGTCAAAAGTCACTTCCCCTCAAGAGCACTATCACATTACAATCTGCGCACATTCCGCTAATTAAACTACTGCACAGCTCATCAGGTTTGTTAAGTTGTAGTGCATCATTTTGTATCATGTTTTTTTTTTGCATTTTTATATTTATGGAGAATTATTATTTATGGAGCATAACGGAGGCTTGTGGTCTGAGGACTGGACAAATTATCGCTAACCATAAAGGAGGGTTCTAATGGTGCCTGGAAGAAGTCGCTAGATGACTCAAACATGCATGGATGACATCTAAAACATCTTTAGGCATGTTTTTGATGAGGTGACAATATTATTAACACGGTAGAAAGCTCCAAAATGGCAATTTTGCATAATACCCCCTCTTTAAAAGTTTTACCGATACCTTTGCGATTTCAAAGGCTGCAATTATTTAGACAAAAGAATGTCCCCTGAACAAAATAGTATATCTCTACCTCTACAAACATGTTCAAACACATGGGATTCTTGTATTAGTTTATCAGTTCATGATCAGCTTTCAGTCTTATCTCAAATGTTAATGCTCCTGGAAAAGCTGCACTGTGAACAGAATCCTATTTTTATCGCAATTCATCTCCATATCCCGTATCCCTTATCTCCATTTAATTTTTTTTCCAGAATCATGCAGTCCTTCTGGATACATGGTACAGAGAGGAGGGAGAGTGAACTTTTCTCCTCACTCAGTATATTGGCAAATAGTAAACAAAAGTTAAGGTAAAGTTAAACATATAGAAAAAGAGAGTACATTTATTGTACTTGGGGATGGGTGTGCTCATTCTGCCATTTTACATTCATATCTGATGTGGAGGATTTCAACATCTTCCATAACCTCAACATTAAAACATTACTAGGCTGAAAAACAGAGCCTAGGCAACCAGTTTGTTTACAGTAGATGGAATTGGGTATTAGATATTACTGAGCGTTGGGCTACTAGTGCATAGAAGAGTGAGAATTAGGATATGGATATGGGGTTCTGGTTCAGTCCTGCTTTAGTCGGGTCCTGGTCGGGTCCTGGTTCGTTTTTTCCAAAGTATTTATAGGCTACATTACATTAAACTGCATCTGTTAAAATGTGCGAAGATGAGTCAAATGAAATCAAATCTGCTAGACATGGCTCGATTTACATAAATCTATTTTTGTTTGGTTCTACCTGCTTTTACACTTAAATATTTTGTAATCAGCTGTTCAGCAGAGGGCCTGTTCTGTGTGCGGAAAACTGGTCAAATGAGGCAGCAAACGCCCTTTTCCCTGTGAGCGTGCACAAAGATTGAAGCTCAAACTTTGGCTTCATGACACTCGTTATCTCTGAGCTGAGGCTTAGGCTTTGAGAAGCCAGCTCACTGAATTAAAGCCTGGCTATGTCCAGCCAGCTTTGTAGTATAGCTCTCTGGTTCAGTCCTGCTTTAGTCCTGGTTCAGTCCTGGTTTAGTCTTGGTTTGGAATAGTCTTGGAATAGCCCTGGAATAGCCCTGAATAGCCCTGGAATAGCCCTGGAATAGCCCTGTTCTGGTTCAGCCCAGGTTTAGTCCTGTAGGCCTTCCTGATTAAGTCCTAAAATAGTCTTGGAGTAGCCCTGAAATAGCCCTTGAATAGCACTGGTTCAGCCCTGGAATAGTCATGGAATAGTCATGGAATAGTCATGGAATAGTCATGGAATAGTCATGGAATAGTCATGGAATAGTCATGGAATAGTCATGGAATAGTCATGGAATAGTCATGGAATAGTCATGGAATAGTCATGGAATAGTCATGGAATAGTCATGGAATAGTCATGGAATAGTCATGGAATAGTCATGGAATAGTCATGGAATAGTCATGGAATAGTCATGGAATAGTCATGGAACTGGTTCCAGCCCTGGTTCAGTCCTTCATTTAGCTCTAATCAACTAGTGCACTAATTGGAACAGTTTTTATCCACTTAGTTCAAATTTAGTTAGTCCCATTTTCAAGTCTATGTTTAGTCTAGTGGTAGTAGTTCTTTGGTACTGTCCTTGTTACGTTATTTTAGTACGAAATCATCAGCATCATTTTGGCTATGCATTATCCTTCCTAACTGCAGAATCAGGACATTTTAAACTATCACAAAAAGAAGCCAGTTGCATATACAAATTACAACTTCCACGCAAACTTTCGTTTAGAGAGATAAAACTCACTCAAGTGTTTAAAAAGCAGTAAACAGAGCAACTAAAATTATGCATGGAGACTGAGAGGTGTGAGCCGTGGGAAACGAGCCCAAATTCAAAACGCAAATCAAAAACAGATGCGCTGCTGCACAAGTCTCCAAAATCGACCCCAAATTTCGACAAACTTGACAAAAAATACGATCAAATGCATGTTTTTAAGCTTAAACCGAAAGTAAAGTATAGTATTTTGCAGAAATGTTTCGGTAACAGCAGTCGCAAGCAGCACGTTGTCTCCCACCGGTCAAATTCAACTCACGTCGCCGCTCGGAGCAACACCAATCGCGGCTACAACTCGGCCGACGCCCCGCTGTACTGCGCGGACCCCGGCTCTGGAGGGCGGTGAGTCGGGACTTACTTTACTGTGAGTGCAGCCCATGTCGACGGGAGGAGGGTCGGTGCTGAGGCGGGTCTGGGGTCGGTCCGGAGTGGAGGTAGGAGCGGGGTCCTCAATGCTGCTCTCCCCGGTTTGTGAGTGTGTGAGTGAGGGTTTGTTTGACAAGTTTGAACGGAGGCTCCAGCGGAAAACGAGGGGCTGGGGGCGGGGCTTGTGTCCGGAAAGAGAGCGCTGTGTGCGGCTGTGTGCGGCTGTGTGTGTGCGTGCGTGTGTGTGTGTGTGTGTGTGTGTGTGTTGTGTGTGTGTGTGTGTGTGTGTGTGTATGTGTATATGTGTGTATGTGTGTGTGGGGGGGTTGTCCTTTGTCCTATGGCTATGTGATTCATCCCCTGTTCATTTGTATGTAACTGTTGTAAATGTTTGTATTTGACAACTTGCACCAATCTGCTGCCACGATACATACATTTCAAACTCCATTTCGAAAGATTAATAGCTGACTCAATAATAGGCCTACTCAATACTAGCCTACCACAATGATAATAAATAAAATAAAAATAGGCTGTTGTAATAGACTGTTGTAATTGTAACCCGCTTTTGTTGTTATCATGTGATCTAGTTTTGCTAAACTGCAATATAATGTTATTCTAAATTCTGGGTTTTTATGGCAAAGTACAATGTGATCAATTGATACTTTGCAGTGACATCATGCTGGGGGTGTTCTACATGTATGTGTATGGTGGAATGTTCAGCAGTTACCATGTTGACCTATGCGCACGTTCTACATGTATGTGTATGGTGGAATGTTCAGCAGTTACCATGTTGACACTATGCGCACATTAGCAAACACTGTTAAAAAAGATTTAAGATTGTCTAAAAACTCAAGAAAAAATGGTCCTGTTTAGGAGTTTTTCAACAAAAAGTGATTAACTGAGAGTGACTAACTGAAAAACCGTTGGCTAATGCTAGCTATCTTATGACTGTTATATGATTTGAGAGGGACTTGTTTAGCAGAACAAATCAAATTACCTGTTGTAGTTCCAACTGAGTCAGTTCTTTATGGTCAGATTGTGTTAAAAAAAAACCTCAGTTTAAAGTCTAACAGAGCTGCAGACAGAGCGGTGCCTACAGTTAGCATCACACCCTCATGGAATGTTGATGACATCAGCTGCAAAGTATCAATAAGGAAATCTGACAGTATGACATCATCATCAAATGCTAGAATCTGAAACTTTTTGTCCTGTTTATTTTTTTAAGTAGGCCTATTCGTACTTGCTCAAATGAGTTCGCGTGTATCTTGTTTCAGTACTATTTTTATTAGGCCTCTGGATTAGTATCTGATTTTTGGTAGTTAGCGCATTACATCAAGGAACCACTCACCCATTCACACACACATTCATACACCCGTGTACGCAAACACTAAGGGCGAGGTGGGTTAAGTGTCTTGCCCAAGGACACAAAGACAGCATTCATCTGTGGGAGCTGGAATCGCACCGTCAACCTGTGGGTCAGTGGATCTGCCCGCTCTACCAATTTGTTTACATTGAGAGCGGGATTCAAACCTCCAACCTTCAGATTAGCGGACAAACACTGTCCAAAATGCATGGGCTCAACTGGTCTGTATAGGTCACACAGCATCTATGGGGCCGGCCTGTTAAAAACACTTATCAGGCCTGTACAATAGTAATTCATTCACATCACACCCACACATAGGCCTATTCATACACCAGTGAAGAATGAAAAATTAAATCAGTATCTTGCCCAAGGACACAGCGGCAGTGTTGGGATTAGTTCAAATTTGTTGCCACATGGGGTGCGCGGCCGCCCCACACAATCTGACTTAAGCCCCTCTGAATAAGAGCTTTAGAACCAATGAATGAGAATTGCGAGTTTAAGCCTTTGTATTGTTCTAATGTGAGCATGCAGGCTAATGAAGAAATGTGTGACATAATAGTTTACTACAAGTGTAAAATGTGTGTCATATGGAGCAGATGATACAGTCTACTCACAGTCACAAGACCAATGTCAGTTTTTAAACTCGCCCAGAGGAAAGAGAGAATTTCTATGGTTGAAAACGTTAAAGTGCTCATATTACTCTATTCTCTGATCTATGTTATAATGTTGCTTCCTCATCACAAACAGACCTGGAGTTGTGTTTTGTTGCATTCATATGTTTGAGTACCGTTCATTTTACTCTATTCTCTGATCTATGTTATAATGTTGCTTCCTCATCACAAACAGACCTGGAGTTGTGTTTTGTTGCATTCATATGTTTGAGTAACCGTGCATTATTAGTCTGTCTACATCTCCAAAGCTCAAAATGCTCTGTTCCACCTTGTGATGTCATGTGGAAGTGCTCTACTGTGTTTTAAACATTTGGATGATTTCAACCCCGGAATGGCTAATCTCTACTGAACTAAAGGTAAAAGGAGCTGTTAACTTGAAAACTACCACTTCATGACATCACAAGGTGGAGCAGAGCATTTTGCAGTTTGGAGATGTAGACAGACTAATAATAAACGATTACTCAGATATGTGTGAATGAAATAAAACATAACTCCAGGTATGTTTTTGAGGAGGTAACAGCATTAGAACATGGTTTAAAGCACAATGGGCTGTTGTGATCTGTGCTTTTTAAGGTAAAAAGGGGGGGAGGTTGCCCAAAAACCAGAGGATTAGAGGTTCAAGCTAGCAGGTATATTGTTGTGTCATAGGGCAAGACACGTCACCCGCCTGTATGAATGTAGTGATTGAACATAGTGGGTGCAGAGTCAGTTGGCCCAGATCACAGCCATATTTTCATGTATGTGTCGCAGGGCAGCTGTGGCTAGGAGCTTACCATGAGCGTGGGGACCAGTCTATGGTGAGGACTGAATGAATCAAGGCCTACTGTTGCTCCTTATTTGTTATTGTTTTGCTAGGAATGTTCCACAGTATGGCATTAGGCCTGTCACGATAACACATTTTGAAGTGCGCTATATTGAGAAGAAAATATGGACATAAATGATAATACTCCATCCAACCATCCATCCATTTTCTTCTTCTTATCTAGAACCAGGTCAAGTGTTCCCAGGCCAGCCAAGAGACATAGTCCCTCCAGCATGTACTGAATATGCAATAATACTGAAACTACAATATTCCATTGACACGATAACGCAAAATCAGGATTATCAATATCTATCTATACACCAGTGTACACAGGCACTAAGGGCAAGGTGGGTTAAGTGTCTTGCCCAAGGACTCAACAACAGCATTCATCTGTGGGAGCTGGAATTGCGCCGCAAACTTGTGAATCAGTGGATCTGCCCGCTCAACTAATGATGCTATGTGAACATAGTGGGTGCAGAGTCAGTTGGCCCAGATCACAGCCATATTTTCATGTATGTGTCGCAGGGCAGCTGTGGCTAGGAGCTTACCATGAGCGTGGGGACCAGTCTATGGTGAGGACTGAATGAATCAAGGCCTACTGTTGCTCCTTATTTGTTATTGTTTTGCTAGGAATGTTCCACAGTATGGCATTAGGCCTGTCACAATAACACATTTTGAATTGCGATATACTGCTGAAGAAAATATAGACGATAAACGATTATATTGAAACTACAATATTCCACTGACACGGTAACACAAATCAGAATTATCTTAAAAACTCTACCACCTCTGCACTTTGCCAAGGCAAGTTCCACAATGTAAACAGCATATACTTCATCAAACAGTCAAACAGTGCACCACATCACTGGCACTAGGATCATCACAGGGCACGTGAACTATGGGGATAAACCAACACTAGACCTGTTCTAAACCCAGTCTGAACAGGACTACACCAGGACCAGGTCTGGACCAGGTCTGGACCAGGTCTAAACCTGGACTGATGACATCACAGTGTGAGTGTGGTGCCCTCCCAGGTGCAGTAGAACAGCAGCAGCTGCTGTGGTACATGGAAAGTACTTCAAACAACAACTGTTCCTGCTATAAATATACTCTCACTGCATACCTCTGTGGGAAGTCTACTGCATACACACATACTGTACTATTACTGGTACTTCTGTTCTCAATACAAAAACTACTGCTACTACTACTACTGCTACTACTACTGCTACTATTCCTACTACTACTACTACTACTACTGCTACTACTACTACTACTACTACTACTACTACTACTACTATGCTGCTGCTCCATGTACCCAATTTTATTCCCATGTATTTGAGCAAAATGTGTCTTGTCTCAGTACAGATAAATTGTATAAGCAGATCTTGATCTCAAAGTAATTCAACTGTGTACTGTCTGCTTTTTATGGTCCAAGAATCAGGAAGTGCACTGTTAGCAAGCTAGTTGTTGTTAGCTTTACCGCCTCCTACTACTACTACTACTACTACTACTACTACTACTACTACTACTAAAGGCCATGTACCCAATTTTATTCCCATGTATTTGAGCAAAATGTGTCTTGTCTCAGTACAGATAAATTGTATAAGCAGATCTTGATCTCAAAGTAATTCAACTGTGTACTGTCTGCTTTTTATGGTCCAAGAATCAGGAAGTGCACTGTTAGCAAGCTAGTTGTTGTTAGCTTTACCGCCTCTGGGAAAAGTGCTTATAAACCCATCACTGTGAATAATTAGCGTGCTCTGAATGCATAAGGTCAGTAAGGAATAACTTTGGACCACTGCAAACTGTTTAAAATGAACTAGTTCTGTTTTTCGCGTTTTTAAGACATTAAAAATCAGGTACAGCACCTTAAAAGAAACAAACAAGAAAAAAATGATAACAGGACCAAGACTAACCCAGAACTAAACCAGGCCTATATAAGGACTAAAACAGGACAAGTTTAGAACTGAACCACCAAATCAAAGTTGCATCCTTCACACTACAATCACAAGGTGCATCATGGGATATGTAGTCACAACTCTTGAGTGAACCACTTTGTTTACAAAGCTCCGGGACAGTCTGTATTTAACACGTATTATTCAGAATGCTGACAGTGCATAGACTTGGCTCCTTGTTTGTCTGAGCAGAGGACAGTTTTCCAACGCTCCCTGAAGGCATCGTCTCTGCTCAGTTCTGTCCATGGTATTGTCTGAACCGGGCTTATGTCAGATGCCCCGGGCTGCGATGGTCTGCTGATCTGCACTCCACTCTGTCTCAGGGTGAAAAGAACAGACATTAAACTAGAATTATTTCATCAACAAAACATTAAACACTTATGTAACACTAAGGCCAAAATTGTTTGGAGCTATGTATATAAAACTATGTATATGGCACTATGTATATAACACTACATATATAACACTATGTATATGATACTACGTATATGACATTATGTAGACATTAGAGTGTTACCACGAACATGGCAAAAATAACCCCTCAAATCATATGAAAAGTACTTTTTACTTTTCAGTCCAGTTCAAAAATGTAGTGGAGTAGAAAATACAAATACCTGCTCTTAAATGTAGTGAAGTATAAGTAAAAAGTATCCACTATAAATACAGCTAACTAAATGTAGTGAAGTATAAGTAAAAAGTATCCACTATAAAGTACAGCTACCTAAAAATTCTACTTAAGTACAGTACCTTACTACTTGTTCTTCGTTACCTTCTGCTACTGCATACAACAGATATGTTTTGAAATGTTTGTTCCACAGTGGAATTAAAGAACTTATCTCTATGGAGACAAGAAGGAGGTTACACGTTAGATTTGTGGAGAGGCAAGCCCGGTACCAGAATTCATGTATGTTTGAGCAATAAAAACACATGTCATTAAATAAATACTAAACTCTACGGTAGCTGAATGCTCTTTTAGAACACTCAAACAGCTGCGTCTCCATGGAGACGTTCATTGCAAACATTGATTTTGTTTTGGTTTTTGTTCACAGATGATCTTCTTGGTGCAAGAGACCATCACTGTGAGAAAGGGCTACAGGGGGTGAAATATCTTGCCAAATGAAACAACAACAGAGCAGATGTTTAACTCTTAAATGACTAATGTAGACTACACGTGGTATGACTCCTATGGACAAAGCCAAGTATAATCCACTCTTGCTAAAGCAGGACTGAATCAGGACTAACCCAGGACTAAACCAGGACTAAACCAGGACTAAAGCAGGACTAAACCAGGACTAAACCAGGACTAAACCAGGACTAAAACAAGACTAAAACAGGATGATGGTGTCTTTGGTAATAGGAGGGATTCTTTTACAAAGCATCATGGGAAATGAAGGCAGGATCCCCCATTATTTAGTTTTTTTAAATGCTGTTCATTTAACTTTTATCTCTATACAAATGGCTCATTATAGATGAGACAGCTCCCTCTACTGGTCAAAGTGTTGTATTTGGAAAACAAGTGGATGCAATATCATGCAATATAACAAAACAAAAGCATAAATATGAAATGTCACAAACAGTGTTTTCAACAAATGGGTGGAGTCTCAAAAGAGCTCTCAGAATGTTGATATGGGTCAAATTGGATATGCTGTTATATAGAGAAATCACAAAATATGTATTATATTAGACTACATTTGTACTTGTCAGCAAAGCTTGGTTCCATCTTGTGATGTCATTAAATGGTAATCCATGAAGTGCTCCTTCATGTTTTAAAGTCCAGACTAATTCTAGTCATTTTAGGCTCAAATTCACTAAGGGGCATCCTAACTCTGGAGCTAGCAGCTGTTGTATTAAACTTGATTTTAACAACTTGATTCCTCAGTGTGCCAGAGGGTCTTCATCAGGTCAGGTGCATCAGTGGTGTTTCGTTTACTCTTTAAGGAGCTGTATGTATCATGTGCTTTTAGTTTTAAAGAATGTATTACAATAACAACTGAATCTGTGTTGCCAGAGCCTTAATCTGCAGATAGAGACACATACGAGTGTGTCTCATTGTCAGTATATGGACAGGCCTCATGTGAAAGAACCTCCAGAATTCACTCACTGAGCTGCAGAGGCTGCACTAGCACTGATTCATGATTGGCTGCAGGTGCTGGGGTTTAGGTAGTGAGAATCCAATCTATTTTTAATCAAATGGTATGGCATAAAATATGAAAATGTATTCATTCATAGGCCTTTGTCAAGCTAAATGGACAAAACACACTGGCTATTATGAACAGCTTTGTCACTGAACACATGTTAAAATGTT
>KN477947.1:9664-32569 GCA_000787095.1 Periophthalmodon schlosseri | reverse complement strand
TTATAAATCAGGTGGGTATGGAGGTAACAATAGGCCACAGATAGAAAGCACAGTTAGTAGCCTACCATCTACCTAATTGGTCTATAGACTACTTTTGGCAACTTTAAAATCTATAATGCTTTTCATTTAGGTAGGCTATGTATTTATAAGCTACATGTATAACAACAATGTAGCCTATTAATAATTGCTCATATAAGCCTAGGGAAAGCACTTGTTTTTAAGAAAAGCTAAACTTAAATCTCTGGTTCTCATGCCATTACAATTATTATTGGTATACTTCGCATATAAACCTACCCATCAACTATTTTGTCCAGTAATGTCCGATGCACAGGCTGCCTGCATGACTTGGTGAGAGGCATTTGCCCGTGCTCCGTAGGGGGTGCATTTGAATCACAACATTACTGGCCATTATAGCGCCCTGTGTGGTAGACGCACCAGAGCGAGACAAGCCTGAACAAGAAACCGCAGTGACACAACGCTGCTGGGGAGGTAAACACCACATACCCGCATTTACACAACTGCTTCCTACAGCAAAACACCATAAAACTATAAAAATGCAGATAAAGTACTATTTCTGGTCAATTGCAAAGACTCGGAAGTAGCCTATGGGATAATCGCATTACGTTTAATACAGCTCTGGTTAAAAGCAAAATAAGAACGAGTAGTTTTCCTTCATCCTTCTAGGAAATAAAAGGTGCTTTGTTGTAAATGTATCCAGCCCGGAGACCCACCTGTTGCCTGACGCTGCAGCAGCTCCGTAGTCCACGTGTGGGCGGGGCAAGCGCACGAGTGGGGGCTCACTGTCGACCAATCACGTTCCCCCGCAGATCCAGCCCAATAAATACAGCACGAGAAGCCGCTTCACAGCATTTCCACTCGGATCCGCGTGTTATCGAGAGTTGTGTCAATATTTATTCCACTCACACGTACCGGAGCGTATCTGGACTTACTTTTTAGCCTTGCCGAAGATTTTGGACACGTTTATTGCTATTTCCTTGCATTTGATTTTGAAAAAGCCTGCAAAAATGCGTCTTATTCACAACATGAGCACCATCACGGAGTATCCCACACAGGAATATACGGCTCCTAACAGGACCATTAAAATAGCCGTGATTGGCGGCAGCGGCGTGGGCAAAACAGGTAAGAATCAGAACAAGCACACGCATGCAAAAGACATATTTATTTGTGTATTTAAGTGTGTGCATAACCTAATAGGCTATTGTTTCTTCTCTCTATTGCAGCCCTCGTTGTGAGATTCCTAACCAAGCGCTTTATTGGCGACTATGAGAGAAATGCAGGTAAATGACAAAACAATCTCATTTAATGCGGGGGATGTAGGCTAATTGTTACAAACAATGTATTGTGATTATTTGCAGTGAACTGATACTTATTTATTTTTTTCTACAGGCAGTCTTTACTCTCGTGAGGTCCAGGTGGATGGGGACCAAGTGACCATCCAAGTGCAGGACACTCCAGGGGTCGAGGTAAGACGCACTTTCAATGCTCTTCAATGAACCTTCAGTTGTAGGCCTATTAGAATGGTCGTTTTTGACTAAAATAGTAGCCCAATCATCCAGATGGATTGAAACAACAATGGGCCTAAACTAAGCATTAGTGATTTGTCAGATAGTAAATATCTATCTCGGCCAGTCTAATCTCCCATTTATTTAGGCTAATGTATGTCTGAGTTACCCAATAGAGCCTGCTAAATCGCCCACAGCTCACGGTTCAAAGGAGTAACCCTATCACTCTGTCTGTCTCCAACCACATTCCAGTCGTAGCTAAAGATCAGTGCAGAAAGTCCAGGGATATTTGATTTGGGTTGACTTCAGTAGAGGGGATTATTTACATAAGCAGAGTAATGGAACAGAAGGAACAGTTTTATAACCTGCCTCTTGTTTTTCCTTTTGCAGTTGACTGATAATGGCATGAGTCTCCCAGAACACGTCTCCTGCTCTGTACAATGGGCAGATGCAGTTGTCCTGGTGTACTCCGTGACCGACCGGCACAGTTTTGACCTGATCTGCCATCTTCATCAGTTAGTGCAGCGTGCGGGTGGGGCTAACCCTCCCCCGGCCATCCTGCTGGCTAACAAAGCCGACCTGCTCCACCTAAGGCGAGTGGAGGCTCAACAAGGCCCTCTGCTGGCCACAACGCTGGGCTGCTCTTTCTACGAGGTATCAGCCAGTGAGGACTATAACCAGGTGCACGGAGCTTTCCACAGACTGTGCTGCCAGCTCGCCAAGCAGCCCGCCCCAGTCTCCACCCCCACCAACAACCCTGCCAGCGCCCCCTCTGAAAAGAAGCGCTCCCCTCTCATCCCCCGCCCCAAGTCCCCCAACATGCAGGACCTGAAGAGGCGCTTCAAACAGGCGCTGTCTGCTAAAGTGAGGACTGTGACATCGGTGTGAGCGGCCACATAGGCATGGTCCTGAGCGGCCACATGTGGAAAGAAAGCTTTGAACGAGGACAAAGAGGCGGTATGCCTCTTGGGACGTCCTGAACCTGAGGACAGGTGTGTGAAAGACAGAGCCGAGACAGGGACAGTGGACAGGTGCCTCCCAGGTCAACTGTGGCTCCTCCTTCATCTTAGAGAGAGGAGCAGAGGGGAGGGGCAGAAGAGCAGGGAGAGAAGAAGCAGAAGCAAACGATTTACATTCTGAGCTAAACAGCGTAAATCATCTCTCCTGGCACTGACACTGCTGTGAGGGACTCTGTATTTTTAGTCAGCGCTCTTGTGTGGTCTGTAGATGGTAAATGCTAGTATTGTCCTACTAGCCACTTGAGCCAGAGACAGTGCCAGCCTCTTGTATTTGAATAATACAGTCTAATGTGTGTTTTAAACATCATTGTAGTAGGAGAACGAGATGGCAGCAGACAAGTATGTAGCATGTGAAAATTGTTATCACTGATGCACTTTATTAAAATGTCGAAAGGGCCAATTGTTATTTATTTGTTACTGTTTCACTTTTTGGTCACAATAAACGGTTGAATTTGAACCGTTTTAAGTGTTTTATTCTGTTCTTTATTCATGTCATATTCATCTGTCACTCAACATATTAGTATATATACCTACAGATAAATTCACACCTGTGTCTTCAATATGATGGGATGCCCTTGGAGCTGAGAGCTGCAGTGAATGGACTGACGCACGCAGTCAAAGGGATCTGAGTGCCTTCATCACCACGGGAACAGTGAATAGAACCACACAATAAAGCCCTGACAGCAGCACATCTTCAGATTCTTCTAAAACTCAAAAACCAGCCTCAGGCCTTGACCACTCGTGACCCCCAACACAAAAGATGTTATGTAACCTCTGTGTTAACGTCACTGATGTGAGTTTTCCCAGCTTTGACCTTGTCTGGTTGTTTCTATCACAAGATAGATAAATGAAATTAAGTGCCCTCTTGTAAGGCCTTATTCAATTAGTGAAGTGTTTATTCACAACTCTCAAGGCAATTAGTGAGTAATGACTTTGGGGTTTCAGCTACATCAATTCACAACAAAAACAGGACTGCACAAAGGAGAGGTCTGTACCAGGGCTAGTCTTATCAGGACTAAAACAACAGTATATCAGCACTATGTTAGGTGCAGGACCATAGCAGAGCTACACCAGGTCTAAAGAAGGACGAAACCTTTATCCATGGGTTTCAAAGTGATAAAAAAAAAAAAAAAATCTAGCACCGTTGCTGTAGTAACTGACAAGTGTGAAAATATATCTTTTGAATGGACAAAAGTCCTCAAGATATCGCCTATAAACAGATGAAACTGAATTGTATTTAGAAAAATAATTTTGTCTCCTTTAAGAAAGTAAGTGAAACTGAAAACCATGAATATCATCTCTATTACATTAAGTCTTATTCAGAACAGTCCCAGGGCTAAACCAAGCCTAAAGCAGGACTAAACAGGGGCAACATAAAGCAGAAATATACCAGGTCTGAATGAGAACTATTTCTTCACCAAATAAAGTGTAAACTTTATACTAGGGCTAAACTAGTACAAAGCAGTCCAGTCAAGCCTACTAAGATTCAGGGGATACCAGTGTAATTCATTGTCATCTACATTATGTCAATCATGTAGTTCTATTGTACAGAGGTGATTCACTTATGAGTAGGAAAAACTACTGAAAGTAGAAACACATGTGGAGCGGGTGGGCGGGTTGGTGTGGAGGAGGTGAGAGCGCGCTATCGCTGTGAGCAGACGGTGCGAAACCATTTGTTAATTATTCTGACCTGAGCCCTCCACAACTTGATATGGAGAGGGACAAAGGCTGAGACTGCAGTGTGGATTGCGCTCTGCTATAGGGACTCTCTGTTCACACCTCCTGCACTAATGACTTCACACTTAGCCCCTGGGTTCGGCACCTGGAGGGTCAAAGCAGCTAACATCTCAACCTCCTCGGGTTAAAGGACAAGTGTTATATAGATGTGGATTTGAAAACGTTTTATTTGACTTACTTACATATTGAAGAGATTCTTTTTCAACTTTACAAGAAAAAAATAATGCAATACACACATGTAATTACACCTGTTAGGAATGTTTTTTCTGGTTTAACTCATTTAAATCATTATGGTAAAGCTTGTTTTGAACAGGGTGCATGTTCAATATTTGTCCAGAAAATTACACTGTAAACAGTGCCACACAAGCTAGTTTCTATAATTAAAAACATTTGTAGCATGTGTTGGTACTTGATAGAAAGACAAAATAAGTGAACAACTGGAAGATTTCAAAGTCAATAGAATAAAGGTTTGAACACAAACTGTACAATTTATCACTTTTTGAATACTCTATTAAAGAAAAATATTCCCAGTCAGTGAATCATAAATTTCAAAATCATAACCTTCCCAATCAGAATTTTAGTTATAAGGGGTTAGCAGTATATATTAGATTGTAATCCACCACATGACCTAGGTTAATATAGACAGTATATTCACATTATATTTTAAAGCTTTCCAATTGCCCGATTTGGACAATGTAGCACCTTTTGTCAGTGGGAACTAGGCTGGTCCACACCATTCCAAATCACGTATGGGTTTTTTTTTTGTACATTTTTGGGTCACATCTTTCCTCATACTCCAATGTCTGGGGTGAGCCTTTGTGTGGTGAAGAGCAGTGCTGGTATATCCGTCGGTCTGAGGAGCCTAGTGGCCAAAACCAGCACCTGCAACACAAAACACTATCAACACATGTGAGTGAAGTGGGTCAGTGACACTTTGAAATGAGGCAGACAGCGAGGTCAGAATGACTAATGTGCAAAAATCTACAATCAACAGGGAGAACAAGTCACGAGGCTTAGCACATTGAAAATGGTGTAAATTTAACCTCATTGCTTTGCCAAGGGAAATTGTGTTTCCTGAGGAGTTTTTGAGGTTGTGAGACTTTAAGGCACCCCCAAGACACTATTTTAGCAGGCTCTTTGACACGCTGTAGCTCATAGGCAGAACTAAGGACAGTTTAGGAACTGCTCCAGGACAGATACTTTTCAGTCAGACCAGAAACCTTTTTATGATGTAGCTTCACAGTGTATGAGAGAAAGGTATGCAATGCTTTCTCCAGATCTCAATGTTCTTCACCAGTTCTTATCTGGAGAATAAGCCCACTGTGCATAAGGTTCATGCGGAATACCCAATTTAAATTCATTCTTTGGAGTACACAAGGAATACACGTAATTCACTCTAAATATCTCACTACACATAATAATTTCTGTTTTACTGTTTTTTTGTTCCTATAAACAACCCCATGTATTGATAAAAGACTGCTTACATTAGTGAAATGTGGTTTGTATTAGCGTGGACCCTCTTGTGCTCTTCTGCTGTGTAAGTCTGAATCTGTTTTAAGTTTGACAGAGCTCCTCACCCTATAACCACTGGTGTCTTTGTTGTAGTCTGGAAATAATGAACTATAATACAGTGTAAAAGTTAAGTATATACAGTACAAGTACAGAAAGGTCCTCTATGGTCCAGACCTTAATTCAAACATCAAAAGTAATGAAAATCAGATGCTATTCTATACTAAAACCAGTATATATACCAGTAAATATATACTCAATTTAACAAGTATCAATACTGGAAAAATCCCATAAACACGACAAAATGTGACCGTTCTTGAACAGTTTTAGAGTGATCTTGACCTTTATCAACACCAGTCCAGAACCACATGGTAACTTAAAGAAAGCTCTATTATTTTGTTTAGCAGATTATATTCTGTTGTCTAAGTATATATTTTTCATTGTGGTATCAAAATTGGTATCGCGTAATGAGCCTTTGCCTTGGTATCAAAATTGAGCTTGAAATTTTAGTATTGCAGTGTCCTTTAAAACACGTTAAACATCTTTATTCAAATGAATACTCAAACCAAAACAGAACAAAACAGAACCAAAGCATCATATCAAAATCCACTCAGAAAAACAATGTTATTTGTATGTAATGTGTATACTGTATGTCGTACTAGCCTAAAGTGAGGGTCAGAATGTGTTAACTATTATATAAGGGTTTTTTCTCCATTTTCCTTATTACACACACAGAGCTTTGATCCTTCACAGCTCTTTCATTGCCTTGGCCTGCTTCTCCAAACGCCTTTATTAAAGCAGCCCACTTGACCAGGCTCGCTCCCTTCTGTTTCTTTGCCTTTACCCTAACACCGCATGTATCTGCATATTTTACATCCATGTGTAAATCGAGTCTGTAAGCAGATCTCTATTGCACCCAAACACAGAGCATGAGACCGGTTAAACCCAGCGCACACATGTACTTGCCAAAATGACTTAATTGTGTGATCAGATGGCGAGGTCGTCCCTATACACCTGATGTGCAGTCTATGTAGGTCAGTGTTTACGTGAGAGGATCAAGCCAGATGCTCCGCCACTCATCTAAATCGTAATCTAATCCATTATCCATAATCTAATCCATTATCCACAATAGTAAGTGGTGATAATGTGCTTTAAAACGCCAGTTGCAATCTATCATTATACTATAGAGCACATGAAATTAAGATGTGCATCAATTTAAGTAACATTGCTTATGCAAGTTACACAGGTGAGTAAAATGTGAGTAAAATGTAACCGGGCACATTTAACTCACTTATAACATTTGTGAATGTGAATGATGCTATTATCTTAGATTTGATTTATGGTGCCATACTTTTTACTAGCAATTTCTTACCATTTACTGCAAATAATTACAGCTCAAAATCAATATGCCAGTACTAAGCCAAAAAGATTCTCTGCCTAATGAAAAGACTTCATAACACATGGAAACTAGAGCCTTTATTTTGCGAGTAAGTTCTAATAGCACTTTTCACTTTAACTTTAGACCCTTCCATGAGTGATGTTTTCAGAACAGCTACACACAGCCTGGGACCGATAGATATAACGTTCTATCCCATTCATTTTAATGAGGCATCAAAATAAAAACATTCATTTTGTCGTTTGTAGGCAGTACAGATAAATGGTTGTTGTTTATGTATAGCTTCTATTTGCCAGCAAGCAGTAACACTCAACATTTAACCTCCAGTTCCTATTTCTCAAGCTGTTTGCAAGATTTGTAATGCCTAATGAAATAAAACAAACATTTAATTGTCAAACTGCTGTGGTCTGATATATTTTTGATTTGTCCAGTATATTTACAAATGTTTATTATTATGCTAATTTTGGCAATAATTGCTACCTCAGTAATGCTAATGCTAAATACACACATGATAATGTTTTCTAACAAGGCTCTGGTGTTCTTCCCCTGAAAATATAGTGGTATTGTAACATATGGAACAGTACCAGCCTTTAAGAATGCAATGCCAGGTTTGATTCTAGAGCAGCACTCATTAATAACCTCTCCACAGACTCGTAATACTCACTTGTGTGGAAGGTTTGTGGGCAGAGACAACCTCTTTGATGAGGCGGAGCTCTGAAGGGGTGACTCCGCCCACCAGGAACAGGAACATCACAGGATTATCGACGGGATGAGGACGATTCACCTGCAAAACAGATATTGATTAGGCATATTCATATCTAAAAGAACAAGGCTTCTAAATCATATGGTTTGATGCAATACTGTGGAACATTCCAGGCACAGCAGTAACATCTCCATGGTAACAGGTGGTAAACAGGTGGTAAACCCTCCTCTTGAAAAGTTACACACTGCACCATTTTGTTCAGCCCTGCGGGGAAACTGTTGTAATTTTGGGCTATACAAGAATAAATTGAATGAATGAAAAGTCATAATTCCATCATTTTCTATCCTTCTATTCTTGCCCCTGGCCCTTCCCTGACTCATAGCGCGGCTGGACTCCTCTCTTCCCTTATGCACAACATCCCTGCATTACCACAGCTTACAGCACCTTCACACAACAAACCTCCTGGTGGTGCAACACGTGGACTCACAACACTACTAACAGGTGTAAACCCAAAACCACTCCTCCTCTGCCCTTTTTACTGTCCCCTCACCTGCCTGCCCCCATAGACAGGTCCTATCAAACACATGCAATTTAAGCAGCGGGGCGAGCTCTTTGGCATGATTGGTCAGTGGGGAGGATAATACGTTGTGGGTTACTGGCTGCCACATATGAAAATGGTGAATCTCAAAGCAGCAGGGGGCGGTACCGAGGTGAGAGTGGCTGTACACGTGAAGCGCAGGAAGGAAAGCATGGCGGGTGCAACGCAACATGTGTTTGTTGTGGTGTGTTAATAAAGTATAAAGCGGTGTGCAGCGGAGCATGTGAAAAACCACGGGAGACACGCAGAGGAGGAGGGGTCTAAGAGTGGATTGGACTAATGACTGGGAAATGGCAACACGCTATTTGATATCCAGGCAGATAAAGCAAGACTCCTACCTGGCAAGTTATTTTTAGAGGTGCAAAAATAGTTGGCATTTCAATTTTTAGAAGAGAGCCCTTAGAGTTTGATGTTTTGAATAAATTGGGTGAACAAAGGTTGGCTAATTTTAACATGTGAAAATGATTACTTGGATTGAAAGGCTGTCAGCGGCATTTGGTAAAGCAAATATCAACAAAAGGAATAAAAGAGCTATTCATAAGACCAAAAAACATAAAAACAAACAAAACCAAAACAATACATGAGTACACCTTATCTAAACAATGAAACAAGTGTAAAATGGCAACGTCACGTCAGGCTCCTTTTTTATACTTGTGTTTTGAAGGATGAAAATATGTTTGTCTGATGTCTGGTGATTCACAGTTTTTGAATAGATCCTTCTGTGCTTACACATAATAATCCAGTATGGGCATGTTTGCAGTGCTTTTGAGTGCACTAAAATGAGCCCACAGTGTACAGGCGAAAACTGAAAGTGAGATTTTGCAAAAGGAACACAACATCTCAGTCTGCTATACTTTGATCATATGGGAGTTTGTGTGCACGCTACAGTTATAGGGAAAAATACTGTGGAAAGAAATAGGACAACTTTCAGAGGGCTTTGCTTGCACTGAGTCTTAGGTTTTGTCTACGTCAATGATGGAAATATGAAGTGCTAATTGAGGTATACAATCAGATGTGTCAGCAGTGGTTAGAGGGAGCGATTTAAAGAGTAGGAAAATCCTGACCTTAATCCTATAGAAATATTGTAAAGAAAAATGCCTTGCTGTGTTAAGGGAATATGAGCCAAAAATGTAGAGTGGAGGCGCGTATGCTAAAGGAATGTGCTAAAATGAATCAAAATTATGTGGATCACTGATAAGGGAAGATGAACAGGCCACACTGGAGCCTATGGGGCTGGCTTCACATACTTGGATTACACAAGATAGTCCTAGTTTTCTAGCACCCATATAGGTAAGTTGATGGCACATAGTCTATCACTGCTTTTGGCAAATTTTTATGCTGGATGCCCTTTCTGACACATTAAAAGTGACTGGTGCAAACAAAATGAATACTTACACAATCCATTTTTCAGAGCTTTTAACCAAGTTATAGTTGTTTCCCCCTTCTCATTTACCCTCTCTAAGTTTTTTTTTTGAGTAATTCATGCATGTTTGAGTAATGTTTAATCACTTATTTTCAAGTCACCATATTGCCAATCAATTCCAGTTTTCACCGCCACTGGCATGCGTCCACTGCTCTGTACTTACTTCGCACAAAAAAAATCTGCTACTCACTAGTGTAATGTGCAGCTATCTATAGGAGGAGCAGACAACTTCATGGGCCTTTGTTGTGATGACGTTTACGGTGACGTCAGCTTCCACCGGGCACTGCAGTTTTCTAACACGAAAGTTAAATGCGTAAATTATAACATAATGATCCACGGCTCTCGTAGATTAAAACCACATAGCAGGCTCAACCACAACAGGTCTTCTTTAACAAAAATTGTTCCAGAAATATCCAAGCACATTTTGTTACTGCAAGGAAAAACAGTTTGTTCTGTGTCAGTGTACTCCATGCAATTTGTCACAATTCAAGTGCTACTAATTCCACTCAGGGATGAATAATGTGTTGGAAATTGCTATAAAAATACTCAATTTTTCTTTCTATCTCCATTGAGCCTTCTTTGTATCGTAATTTTAACTGAAAGCAGATCCTGTCTTGAATTAGGCTAGCCTTATATAGCTCCTACCACATTTAGAACAATCTGATAACAGAGTAGGTCATATTGATGAAACAAAGTAGAGCTCACAAACTTTGTATATGCACAGATAATGACAGAGGCGTCGCAAGTGCAGCCATGTTAGGTTTAAGTGGGATTTTTGAATGTATACAGTCTATATCTACACAATGACTTTGATGTCCTCTATGTACAGATCATGTACAGCCCCGAGTCATACTACTAATTTACAGGGAGTTCTTTCCTCTACTCATTCAGCTCTCCAAAACTGTGGTTAATCCTGCGTGTACAAAATATAGACTCAACTCCAGCTTGGGTCAATGAACCTATAGTTGAAGATCTGGAGAGGGTTAAAGTTAGCTTTTATTGTCCCCATAGAGAAATTTGCTCTCCCATCTTTCAGTGCCACTGGGGCAACCTGGCAGGAGCTGAGGACCCATATCCAGATCTTGAACTAGGCTTGGTCAGGACTAATTTAGCGGGAAGAGGGCTTCCCATATACTGCACTGCGTTCGCTCTCTGCTTCTGACAGGTTGCCCCAGCGTCATTGGAGTATGGGTCAAATGCACAAAACAATTTTCACTACGGGGATAATAAAGAAGCATATCTGTTAATATTACCCAAATTTATTTTACGTGTGGATTCACATGTAGGCCAACCCTTTAAAAGTCAAATCCCGGAGGTCTGTGTGTTTAAAAATAGCTCTTGTATTTGGGAGTGTACCGGGCTGGCGCTCCTCTGGCATGTGCAGGTTTATGGGATGTCTGAGCTAGAAGTTTGTGAAGCCAAGTTCTTTTTTTCGCGTGCAAAAAGAGGACACGATTATACAACAGGGCTGCTCCTCCCTTCTGGGTCAGCAGCAGAGTAAGCAAGCCCAGATGTGGCAGAATAACAAACTGGATCGCAATCTGTAGGGATATATATTACCTACTGACTATAACTGTGATTTCACTGCTCAGCCAGCTCTGGTCTGCCACGTTTTAATGCACAAATCTCATTAGCACAAAAGACTGGAGAAGTGGTGTGACTACACTGCAAAGACTAAACCACACAATGCCTTAAGTGGAGAAGCGGACCGAAGAACCTCATTTTCAAATCAAAAAGCTCTTACATGTTTAAAACTGAGGCATTCATGGGAAATAGGAAGTGACCAAGGTATTTTCTCTTCCTTCCATTACACAGTGTCTGGACAGTGACGCAAGTCTCACTGCAGTTTTAGAGCCTTTCACTAACCAGAGCTTAGGCATGGTTCAGTTGGAGATCATAAAACCACATTCCCCATCTTTGTATTTTTTTTTTACTTAACTACTATTACAGTTTGGGGCCCTTGATAGTTTTTTTTATTTTTTATTATTAATACATATTGTAACTATGGTTACAGATTAATCGACCACTGGCAAATATCAGACCATCTTATTGACAATCACAGTAAGACTGAGATATGGTATAATTTAATCATTTTCCCTTTGAAAATACCAGATTCTGCACATTGATGCCTTGTTGTTACAGTTACCACTTGAGTAGTAATTTCCACAAATACTTTTTCCTTTTCCTTGAGATTTTCATTGGATCAAATACTTTGTACTTCTACTTGATTACTTCTACTAGTTTTTACTTCTTACTAGTTTTTGCTCACCCACCTCTTCCGACTGTCACTTTCCGTAGATGATTTTAAATGGATTTGTGGTGGTAATGCTGGTGAGCTGTAATGCAGTAATGAGTCACAATTGTCACTGGGTAAGAGAAGGGTAATTAGCTCTGAATGTCAACTAACCCATTGTTTCCACTCTCAAAATAACTCCCAATGGTCCTAATGCATTTTCAGTAATTATAGGCTGCCATTACCTGCAGTCTGCGTGCTGCTAACGCATTTTAACATAACATTTTAGTTTGACATGCAATGAAGGTTTTGTAGTTTGAGGGTTTTGACATCAGACAATATGTATTGCTATGAATGCTAAATATATACATGGAGAAGAATGAGTAGTTGTTAAGCTATATGTTAGCCAAGTGTTAGTGTGAAGATCTTAACTCATAGACACAGTAATAATGTAACTTATTTAAACCTAATAAGGACTGCAAATGTATGAGGACCAAATTCCTTTCTGAGATATTTCTAATTGGGTTGAAATTCTATGCCAAGTTTGTTGGGAGGGAGTTTCAGGCCTTAATCCCTCTGAACATAACATTTTTTGTTCAGTTGTTGTGTTACAGGCTGGAAGAGTAAAATGACCATGAACTGCATGTCATGTATTAAACTTATGCAAGGTACAAGTGAAAACAGTAGGTATCTCTGAGACAATGATGTTTCTGAAAAAGGAAATAAGGGCAAAATTGACTTTGTTTTGTCCCAGTGGCCAGCCTAATGCTCTGTGTATGCTTTGAATGCTTATATATTTAGAGCCGCTTAAAGCAAGGTGCGCTGCCTTCTTCTGCACTACTTGCAGTTTTTTGATATGCTTTTCAGTGGCAATAGGCTACACCATGGGGCAGTAGTGCAGGTGGGAGAGTTTTAAGTACTAGGAGAATAAGATTTTTGAGCATTTGTGCCTCGTCAGATGAATGCTAATTCTCTTCCCATAACTGCAGTGGTGTGTTTGATATACTTAGACCACCACCATCTATAATGACACTAAGAAGTTTTGTTTCCTCCACTTGACTGACAGTTGTACAACTGACTACAATTTTTTTATTGTAGTGTTGCCTTTAATTTCATATTGTATCCAAATAGTTTTAAATATATCCAAAACGTATTCTAACTTATTTGCATGAGCCCACAAAACAACAGACTTCAGATCTGCACAGATGAACATGTGTAATTTTAGCAGCTACTAGCTACTAGGAAGAATCAGTAACAAAAAAAACATCCCAAAGCTGCAGTTTTTGTTCCTTGTTAATAATTTGTAACATAATGAAGCCTATCTCTGATGCCCGAGGCCTAAAGTCAGATACTACTTGTGTCTTGTTTTCTGTATTCTCCTGTCACAGTTATCCCAGTTAGTATTCTATTACACCATCCCTCTGTGAGAACCTGTTGCTATACTACACATAGTAATAGACACAGTGTTTTGTATGTACACACAGACCCACCTTCATGAACATGCTAAATCCGGTCTTGAGCAGGTCTGTGAGGCCCCCAGACATGTGCTCGATGTCCGGACACTCAGGTCGGTCCGGATGGAAGACTTCCTCCAGCATCTGCTTCAAGAATGGCCGATAATTTGCCTAAAACACATAAAAGAAAGACTGATTTTCAAAGATAAACTTGGCTATAATCTGTCTGGATGAATAATAGCGCTTGTGAGTGGCCTTGTTTAGCCTTTTGTTGTTTGTCTAAATGTTGGCAGGTGTGAGAGACCGGGGCTATAAACAGATCCGAGCAAATGTGATTTCTGAGTCACTTCAGGAAAAGAACTGCTGAGAATGGACAAATAAAACACGTGACTGATAACTTCCCCTCCTCCACCACTTTCTAACAACTGATACTAATGAGGTCATGTGCTGAAGGTGCAAGCTCTCATAGTTGAACACAGGGATGAGTAGTATTGATTAAAATAATGGCTGACAAGTGACCAGCAGTATTGTGCAAAAGTCTTGAGATCACATGTACAAAACCCTGCCCGTGTTATGTGATCGGCTTGGAACATGTGGTGGCAGTGGCAATATTGGTTTAGTGATAAGAGTGTATGCCACCTAACCCAAAGATTGACAGTTTGATAACATGTCTGACCAGTGCATTCTGTCTTTTGTGTCACTGAGCACAATACCGCTCATACCTTGTCTGTGTTTGGATGTAGCGTGTGTGTGTATGTGTGTGTGTGTGTGTGTGATTCATTGGAGGTCAGAGGTTCTGAAATTTCGACATAATAACATTAGTGCATGTAAATACTATTGTTCCTGTAGTAAAACAATAGCATATAGAGCCATATCCAGAATCCCCCCCCAAATAAAAACCAAAGAAAAATCAACAGAAACAACTACAATGTTTACCTACAATCTTACCTTTGTAGATCCAATGTCATAATACCAATAATAAAAACTAACCACATCACCATAATACACATTAGCCATTAATTCTTATGTTAATGTGACAGAGTTTTAAAAAACATTGTTGAGTGGTGAACCATTGTACCATTTATATGAGCATATGAGCGATGAGCAAACAAGAATTCAAGACAAGAATTCAACACAGATTTTTTCCAGAGGGAGTTAGGTTTGCTATCTCTGTGGACAATAAATGGCAGATAAGAGTTGGCAGCAGTTGAGTTTAGTCCTTAAAGCAAAAGGCCAAAAATAGAAGAACTCAAATCTGTTTTGATTAAAGAGATAATCAGTCTAGCAGCTAAATCTGGACAGCATACTTTTATTTTTAGCCCTGCATGAAGAAAGGCTTAATGTATAATGAAGAAATAGTTTAGAATGATTTAGGCTTAGTAACTATTTTATTAAAAGACAGCTTTGTTATTCTGTATTATTCCCAGTTGTTATAATTTGGACATATTTTGGTCTTGTTTATGGTTATGACATTTTCCCCAATAGATTAGCATCACAATTAACGATAATCACTATCTCTGAGCAAATACAAAAACACTATATCTATAGCAGCTTCAAAAGTCATCCTTTAAATCACAAATCGTGACAAATTATTTAGAGAAAGAGAGATATCAGGCACTCACTTGGTTAAAAAATATTTTAAAATCCTCTATTTTAGGAGGGCAGGACACATTAAAAATACATCTTCTTCAGGGTGTGATGTAACAAATTAAGAGATTGTTTTGCACCTTTTTTGAAAAGCAGCCCTCTAGTCTGCCTTGTTTTTATTGCAAAAGTGAATTGAGGTCTTTATGGAACTGTAACAAAAGTAACAAGAAATAACTCCATTCAATAATAATCTCCATTCAAACAAGCAGGTTGCCTATCCTCCAAGTTTCATAGTGCACCTTTCAAAGAAAACCAAGCATTAAAAGTCACATCTTTAACTATTTCCTAATTAGCAAGATAAGCTCAGGGTTGGTTGGTTGGCTCTTGGTTATTTGGAAGGCCTAGAAATTATTCAAAAATGTATATAGTTTTGATAACACTATCCACACCAGAAGTATGTTGTTTTGCAATCCTCAGACTAGACTGCATTAGCACTGAATAACTCAGTCATTCACTCCAGTTATACGCCCCGGTTGTCACTTCTGTAAATAGACACACCTCCGGATAAACAATCATAAATACAAGTTAATGTTCCCAGGTGTCTCACCCACACTGGCTCTAAATATGGACCAGCTGCAGCATGTGTCAGCGTGTTAACACAGAACACTCCTACACTAGTCCATGAAAGGCCACATCAGTAGGGGGGGAATCCTCGTCTGTCCCGATAGCAACATACACCAGGCATCTCTAAGTAAACAAAAGGGACAGTGACTTTTCAGGGCCTGTAATATGGAGCTAAACAAATGAATGACTCACAATAAATTGGTCAAAATAATGTGCACACTTAATAAATAATGCAAAAGGTCTAAACACCAAATCCTACGTATGATAACACAGCTTTTTTAACAGCGTTTATCCACTTCAGGCTAAAAGCAGCGCTATTAAAACAACACCCACATGGTAAAAACAATATTAAAATTAGTCATTTGATAATGCCACAAATGCATTAACAAAAGCACCACCAGGAAATCAAAATGAAATTTGAGACCGAGAGAGAGCACAAAACTACTTTTGACAGATTAATTTAAAGTAATGTTTCTGCAAAAAAAATAATAACACATGGATGATAATACATTCTTGCATCTCATTTGATTTCAAGTTCAAGCCAAAACAGATTGAAAACACTTACTGGTCATGAACATTGGCAACATACTTGTTGACTGTAAGCTTTTTCCTGTTTTGGAAAAAATCCCAATACTTGCTTCCGTAAATTATCAAAATATCTGCGTCAGGAATACGCATTTATATGCAGCTATGTACTAGAACTGATCGACTCACAGGGGATGTTCTTGCATGGTGTCATGGAAATGTGGCGCTAAAACTTTGACACTTGAAAGTCTAATAGAAGTGGAGGAAGGGGGAGTGAGAAATAAAGAAGAGCATCATTAAATAGATGAGATGGTTTAGTTTAGTTTAGGATCCAACTTGAACTGTGTAACTCTGCTCTTTTTGAATGTGTATATATAATATATATAATATTATTATTATATTATTATATTATTATATACACACACACACACATATACACAATAATTTTTCCTTTTGCCTTTAAGCTTATTTCAAGTTCATCCATCAGACTGATTCAACGTCATTTTCTAAAAATATTTTCTATAGGGGTAAAGAATGTCTTGCAAACTTCACAATGTAAGTCGCTGAAAATATTAAACCCAAAAGACTATTTTGAACAAATCAAAGTCAAATCAAATACTTTTTCACATTTCCAACACATCCTAGTATGACAATGGCGCCGTTATGCAACGCAAGATCTTTTGTGAATAAAAGAGACTTGTCTGCTTCTAGGGAAACAATAAACAGAGAATGGACTACTTCAGTTTGTGACAGTGATTTACACAGAATACACTTTAGACATGAGGAGGAAAAACATCCAGTCTCTGTCTGAACATAGTCCGACGGTTGCCTGGTCAACTCTGAGAAAACAAGGCACAAGGAATGCAATGGGCTAACTCTAAGGAACAAAAGAGCATATTTTTATAGATGGACAATATTTACATAGTAAACAAAGGGGCCTAGATCACAATTCCATTTTATTACAATTAATGTACAGTAGGTTGCTATATACTGTGTTTAAGAGGTAACTACAACTATCAGTTTCTTCTGGGAGTTCAGACTACATTGTGATTGACAGGTGGACTCAACTATTCACTCAGAACATGATGAGGGAGGAGTGAGTCTGTGTTTGAGCATAGAGCTGCATTAGACAAAGAAGTACTGAACCAGAATATGAGACCAAAAGACCATATTTAACTTCTTACTGTCTTTTAATCAGACATCTTATAAGTGACATGTATTTACCTTGACAAAGCAGAAAATCAGAGCAGAGCAAAAGGAATAATCGGGTCATAGGAGCTGAAACCAACAAGTTCAAATGCTGGATAAAGGAGGTCATTTAAATCAGGAAGGGAGGCACATACACCATCAACCGTGATGACCTGGGACACCCTTCTCCAAGGACCACCAGGCGGCAGGAGGCATGGTCAGTCTGAGCAACCTGCCAGGTCTGTCAGGCTGACCACGCCTTGAGGAAGTAATAACAGATGATATATGACACGTCACCACCAACCAGTGACAGTTCTGAGGATGGCTTGCAGTTAGTAGCTGAAACATGTCAAGTACTCATAAGCTGTCCCATTAAAAGAAAATAAGTTAACTTCTTAATCATACTTGAAAACAAGATGAACATTACAAAAGTACAAGGTCATATTATCACAGGGATCAGATCAAAATTCATGTACTATAGGTAAAATCCTTCAGCTAAGATAGTCCTGACCAAGCCTAGCTCAAGATGTGGAGGTGGGTCACCTGCTCCTGACAGGATGGGTCAAATGTAGGAGACAAATTTCCCTATTGGGACAAGTGTACCTTAACCTTAACAATTTAATTTTTATCATCATATGACTGAGCGTCATGGTAACAGTCACAAAGTTGCAAACAATAGTTACATAAACACGCATAAAAAATGCACATGTAAGTTTTATTTGGCTTGGAAGTCAGGGACACAGCTATTTATTTGTTTGACCTATACACAATGATTATGTAAATTGCAAGCGCTGTTATAATAAAAGAATATTCCTTCTTATTGTCAAGAAATGTTTGTATATGGCCCTTTACCACTGTGTGTTCATTTTTACATGATGGAAGCGAGGACAAATGTCTCTTATAGGTTATGTAACTGTCATGTTCCCTACATACAGTACTTTCAGGTACAATCTACCACACTATCACACACATGTTGACGCTTTATTATTAGTGTCACATGAGTAGTGGAGTGCTCATAGACACCTTTGAAAGAGATGACTGGATAAGGACAGCAAGTCAAGTTTAAATGGAATCTACAGAAAAGATCACATGACTTGACAGTTTCTCATGGGTGTTATATGTAAGAACCATTCGGTCCAGTTAACATGCAGTAGTGATGGGAGATGGTACATTTTTTTGAATTGATACCAGTACTGAGTACTTGTGGGGTATCTTTATTATACCAGTACTCGATACTGGTGAAGTGTGTTTGACATAAAAAAATGAAGAAATTGCTCTAATCTGTAAAAAATAAAAAGATGATAGAGTACAGTATATATACTATAGAATCAGTAATGATATAGTATCAATACTTGGTATCAATACTGCCATCCCTAGCATGCAGATCAGCAGTCAACTGCAAAAAAATGTTTTGATACAAATCAAACCTACACAAGCTGTAATGTGGTGAGCATTATTAGGTGTACCAACAAGGTGCCCTAAAACATTATAAATTGCTCTGAATTCATTTATTCAAAATAATTATTATGCAAAAACTGCTCCTTAATTAGCAAGAAAGTAAATGCTGTGAACCTGTTCCAGACAAAAAAAGAAATAAAAATGCATGTCTTCAAAATGAAATTCCATTCCTCATGGAGTACCCTCACACTTAATACATATCCCCGTGCAGGGAACATTACATATGAGGGGAATAATGGCATTTCTGTGCAGCTGTGATTACATGTGACAGAGGACGCACGCAGCTCCTGTGTGTCATCAATTATAGCTTCAATAAACACCTCACACCCAATAATGGAGAAAGCCTGAGTGCTATTCTCTATTCACTCAACAGACACGATGAGATTACTTTAAATGTGGGGACATGAGGCATACAAATGTTCTCAAACGTGCTGTACTGTAGACTTGGAAAGTGCAATGTGGTCAATTATGGTGAGGTGGTACAGAACATTTCAAGATTTCAAGATTCAATTTATTTTCATTTTTATGCACACATAAAAACAAGACACCGTTTCTTTCTGCTAAGCCCACCACAAACAGAGGTTATATTATATATATTAAAAACGAAATTAATACACATTTATACTTTTTTCCACAAGGCCTTTCCAAACATATGGATAGGTGTTTTGTAAAAAAAAAGTAAATAATAATCTGGCATAAGGTTAAAGTTACCATTTAGCTGATCTGGCCCTGTTGCATTCTCACATATCACCACTAGATGCTATCTACATTACTGCTCTGATAGTGTGCTGGCTTTGGCCTGACAGAAGAAGACCAGAGAGCACAGGTGAGCCTGAAGAAAGGCCAGGTGAGGGGAGGGGGGAGATCTGCTGGTAAAATAAATAAATAAATAAATAATAATAATAATAATAATAATAATGCCTTACACTTGTAATGCATTTTACAGGCTTGTCAAAGCCTCTCAAAGTGCTAAACTATAGTCATATATTCATTCACTCCACATGTGATGGAAAGCTACTATTGTAGCCACAGCTGCCCTGGGGCAGACTGACGGAAGCGAGGTTGCCAATATGTGCCATCGGCCCCGTCCGAACACCACCAATCATTCACGCACACTCCACTTTCATACTAGGCAATGTGGGTGAAATGTCTTGTCTAAGAACACAACGACAGAACTTGGTCCAAGCGGGAATCGATCCTCTGACCTTTTCGTGGGACTACTGCTCTAACCACTGAGCCATTGTTTCCAGATGGTAGCTTTAAATGCACTGTACCTGACTTTTACTGTCTTAAAAAAGTGAAAAACAGAACTAGTTCATTTCAAATGTTTTGCAGTGGTCCAAAGTTATTCCTAACTTAGCCTATGCATTCTGGAGCATCCTAATTATTCATCATGATGAGTTGCTGTTCACAACTCTCAGAGAGAAAGCAGAGTTTTGCCATGACGGTAACACTAACGACAACTAGAATGCTAATGTACATTTCCTGATTATCCGACAGTAAAACACTTTATAATTAGATGCATGTAGTGCACTTATTTTGAGCTGCTCAAATACATAGGAAATACATACATAAGAAAAATAAATATATTATGTATTAAACTTATTTACGTATTAAAACATGCTATCTGTAAGTTTTACTAATATTTTACTGACAGGGTTGTGTTGAAATACTTTTCATTGTAGATAACAAAGTTTGTGAAAGTACATGTAGGACAGATATTCTTGAACTTATGTAACAGTGAATTGCACGTGTGCTTGCCTTGTCTTCAAGTCAGTCTTTGAAGTTGAAAAGAGAGAAGGATGCTTGGTGGAGAGTTACTGAACAGTGGGTCTTAAAGCATCACGCTGAGAGAAACGAAATGTTTCTGACCATCCCAAAATCCCCAAAATATACCTCTGGTTACCTCATCTTTTATGACCAGTTGCCTTCATTATTCAGCAGGGACTGGGACAGAAAGCACTCTTCTGCGTAGTACAGGAGACCACAAGCTGAGATGTCGATGCACGGAGAAATAGCCATAATTTACCACATAGGGTTTGAGATGATTATTTGAATCTATGAAGCATGAAATAAGGTAAGGTATGACTGTGTCTGTTATGTAATACTGGAAACAAGTGTCTGAAAATGTGAAATGTTTGATGCAGGAGAACAAACTGTCAATCACACATCTTTGGCACTGAGATATAGACAAATACACTAATATATATTCCCCTACAACAAAATATTGATAGCTGGACAAACAATGTGTTTGGTACTCTTGTCCAGAATGAAATACTGCCAATGGGTTGTATTCATGTTCGAGTTTGATGATGTCACAATTGCAGATAAAGGGCAGAGTGATTCTATGTTCATTAACAAGGTCAACAAGTCTTTTATTCCATTGAAGATTTAGTTTGATCAATGCACAAGATCAACGCTCATTGCTCAATATATGCGACAATATTTGTATGTTTAACCTAAAAAATAAGGCCAAACAGCAGTAAACGTGCCATCACATCAATTATACGAGATATTGCTCATGAGAACCGACCTTGACTTAGAGCCCAGAACACAGACTTAACTAGAGTTATAAACAGTTATATAATCCTACAAATTTAACATTGTGTCTCTCAAGGGTTTGCTGCTTTCTATGACACACAAGGACGACAAGGTTAAAGATCGCAGTGTGCAAGAACAGTTAACAACATAGTTAATAGGTTCCCTAAGTATTTTATAACTTAAAAACAATCAGTAAGAAAGTAGGATTATAAACAGCATTTGTGGTTTCATATTTCACTCTGCTCACTCTTGTCACAGATTTTAGGATGCTCCTTAAATTGAAAAACTTGTTGGAAGAATCACAAATAGAAATATTTCCAAAATGGCTCATTCCTAAGTGTAAGCCAGTGTTTTGTACCTGGTGAATGCCGTCGCTCGCAGTGTAGATGGACCGCAGCTGCTTCAGGTTGTCCCGACTGTGGCTCAGACCCTTCAAAGTGTCAAACATCTGCTCCACCACAGAGTGAGCATGTGCCATGGTCATCTCCTCTGGACTGGAGCAACCTGGAGACACAAATATAATACATATTTAATTGTAATTTTAGCAGTTATTTTTTACTGGATTTTAACCTTCTCTCAATCAAAATTCTACATTGCTCAACATGGTGAATTTATTATATAGGAATGCCATAATGTTACATTTTTGCTGAGGAATTAAACATAAACATATTATTTGCAATAACACGGTAAAAAAAACATAATTCCAATATACTTGCTTGTTTCATAATTAAATTGTTGAATTGGTAATCTACCTAATAATAATACCTTACATTTGTAATGTGCTTTACAAGCCTGACAAGCTGACACTGACAGAAGCAAGGCTGCTAATCTGCACTATTGTGTAAAAACTTATTCTGGGAAAGTCATATGACGTAGCTTTTGTGATTATTTTTGTCAAAAAGATAGAAGGACGTCATAATCTCAGAAGAATTTAGTCAGTTGGAAACTAAATAGGTTTATGCAGGTGTAACAGGGCAGTTAGTGATTTTTTAAATTTTTTTTAATAACAATTGGCCTAGTGGAAATGTGACATAACAAAGGCAAACAAAAGCAAAAAGCTCAATTAAACAAAAGAAATGCAACACGTGCAGAAACCATACAGTATGTGTCATCAGAAAAGTCCAAAAGATTCAATATGTAGCAATCTGCAGGCCATTTTCTCAGCATGGTGCACACTGAACCAATTACACAGCCAAAACGTGGCCATTCCGGGACAAAGGGGCTATTATTTGGGGGTAAAATAGTGCAGTGTACTGAAAAACTGAGGTAGTGTGAGAACCAGAGGAGTGATAGTAAAATGAACCTGATCACAGCAGGGTAAAGTACGCAGCACAACGATGGAGGAAAAATAGGTCGAGCGGCACATGGTTTCTACTCTGCAGGAATG
>JACM01023721.1:0-14022 GCA_000787095.1 Periophthalmodon schlosseri | reverse complement strand
GCTACCTGCTGCAGCTTTCTACACTTTTAACAAAAAAATTTAGGCGGGGATGAAAAAAAAATTTTTTTATGTGTGTTCCAAAGTGTATAAATGCTTACCAGACAAACTTACAGTGATTCTGACACCTGTGGGTAAAACTATAGGGTGTTACCTTTACAAAGACCCCAAACTTGTGTATTTACTACTGAGGGTTCAATAATAGTTATCATTTTAATTTGGAGAGGTCAGAACAAAGGCAATTTCACCAAAATGACCCGGAATGGTAAGTGGTTAAACATTGTCAAAGTAGAGGCCTGTCTCACATCTTCAGGAAGACTGTTCCAGGTTTTAGCTGCAGAAAACTGAAACACTGATTCCCCATGTTTAGTCCTGACTCTGGGCACCAGCAGGAGGCCGGTCCCTGAAGTCCTCAGAGTGAGAGATGGTTCATATGGCACTAACATGTCGGAGATGTACTTTGGTGTTAGGCCATGGAGAGACTTGTAACAAGCAAAGCTGCTTTAAAGTCTAAAGTAATTCTTTTCCTTGTGACTTTTACTTGAGTACAAATTTGCAGTACACTTTTCATCACTGGATGCAATGAAGTTTATGTGTTGAACACTCCGCTGCCATATAAGGTCGGTATGTTGGTGTCTTTCTTGTGATTAAAATAGACCACTGATAACAAATTTGTGGTAAGAGATTTTTTTTTTACATAGTTCCCTTCCAGATCTGTGAAAAACCCGTGTGAGAAAATGAAAAACTTAATATATACAAAAAGTATATCTTGACAATAACCACTGTAGGATGTAAGTATGCAGTCTTCAAGTACCCACATTACTACCACTTAAGAATTTCCGTTTCTAGCTTTGTCCCTTGGGTTAACCAGTCAATGTCATAAGACCCATAACTTGAAAACCCCATGTGGCTCTGCTGATGTATTTGAGTGGTTTATCTTTGGCATTGTGTGATAAAAGCTAAGGAAACATCTTGTTGTGAGGCAGTTGTCCAGAGCTCCTCCTCAGACAGATGGGAGCTATATTGGTATTCAGTCAGTCTTGGAGCTCCGTCCCATCTGTTAAGGAGACGACGGCAGGTTCAGACTGCGGCGGAAGGAGATGAGAGCGCTGCGAGCTGTGATCAGGCTGCCTAAGTACAGAGGGGTTATAGAAAGAACAAACAACACATACAAATATAAGGATTCATTAGTGTTTCGGCACAACTTTTGCTTTAAGGCCCTATATTACACAAAGTTGACTTTTGCGAGTTTTTATCCATGTTATAATGTTGTTACCACCTCAAAAACATACCTGGAGTTGTGTTTTGTTTCATTCAGACATGTTTGAGTAACCTTGCATTATTAGTCTGTCTACATCTCCAAAGCTCAAAATGCTCTGTTCCACCTTGTGATGTCATGAAGTGGTAGTTTTCAGGTTAACAGCTGCCTTTTACTTTTAATTCAGTAGAGATTGGCAATTTCAGTGCTGAAATCATCAAAATGATTCTAATGAAGGCGTATGGAGTTTAAAAACACAGTGGAGCACTTTCTGTATTATCATGACATCACAAGGTGGAACAGAGTGTTTTCAATTTCAGAGAACTCACCCTAAATATGCAGGGTTTCTATGTTGCTGTTCAATTACAAGTGCTTTCTTACTGTGAGCGGGGTCACCAGTCTGACCTGTAACTTGGCGTGATGGAGGCTCCTACTCCTATGCTTAATGCCATACTGTGGAACATTCCAGGCGAAGCAATAATATCTCCATGGCAAAAAGCAGAAGACAGCACTCTATACAAGAAAGGTTTCATGGTTCACCTTTAATCTGTGAATTAATAACTGACTTATCATTTAAAAGGCATTGTAGATCAAACTGGAGGAGAGTGAGCGCCCATAGCATTAAGAACAGATGAATTAAGTGTTTGTTTTTTTCACAAATTAAAAAAAAAATAAAAATTTTGCAACAGTAGCTCAGTTGGTAGAGCATTTGTCCACTGATCTGAAGGTTGCCGGTTCGAATCCCGCTCTTGACATAAAATCATTGGTTAGGTTGCCGGTTCGAATCCCGCTCTTGACATAAACATCATTGGTTGAGCAGTCAGATCCGCTGACCCACAGGTTGGCGATACGACTCCAGCTCCTACAGATGAATGCTGTCGTTATGTCCTTGGGCAAGACACTTAACCCACCTCGCTCCTAGTGTCTGCGTACACTGGTGTATGAATGTGTGAATGGGTGAGTGGTTTGAGTGCATTGAAGGTGGAAAAGCGCTATATAAAAATGTAACTATTTACCATTTACTATTTGATTAAAGAACAAATTTAATTTCTATTATTTGCACAGTCCTATTTAACATACACAGTTCTACATTCACTTTCTCTCTACTTTTACTCTTGCATGTTTCCCAATTATAACTCAACAGCCCCGAGACTCTATTTTACATGGAGTAACTGATTGTGTGTGCAGTGTTTTAGATAAATTCATGGAGACAGATGTGAGGGGTTCAACTCTGGTACTAGCTCCTGATTTGCATACTCTTGTCAGTTTGTCAGTCACTAGAACACACACACTGTCACATAGCCTGGATCCCACAGTCTCTCTACAAACAGAGACACCACCGCTAGCTGTCTCATTCCTCCAAACTTGATTTATACGCTCTGCTAAGATAACACTGGCATTATCACTCTGCCAAACAAGACTCTGCCTCTTGTTCACCCTGTGGATTCACTCAAGTGGATATTTTAATTTCACAATTGTTTATGAGAAATACGTTCATTGCTCGGTTGCTAATTTGTGAAGCTAAATGGGACGACTCAACCGTTGCTTTACATTTTCTGTGTGTTCTCTGCATTCATTTGGCTTTAACTGAGGTTAGGGCCAGAAAGGATTTGTCTCTGAGTACATTATATTTATTTTGAATGAGCATGTGCTGGAGTGTGTTTGGGTTCCTGGAAAGCTGCGCATTGAACCAAGTGAGTGTCATAGTTAATTGTTCCTCATTTGGGCATTTATGTCATGGGCGGTCACGTAATCGCAGGGGGATAATAAGCGTCTGGTTTTCTTGTACTGATTAAATGCTTGAGCAGTTCTCTCATAGCTCCATACATTTAGATATTGCCCATGGAGTCTATGTAATGCACTTCATTATCACACATCCCGAGTTCAAGACGGAGTTCATCTGTGGACTTCAGAGTGGTAAAAATTGGGAACATTGGTGTCGCAATTAAAATGAGTGTCTCTACATCACAACGATAACCATTTATTTGAGATACAGTTTGTTATTGAAGTAAAAGTAGTAAAGCACTGTACTTAAGTAAAAAACTAAGGTATCTGTACTTTATTTAAGTGGATACTTTTTACTTTTACTTCACTACGTTTGAGACTGTACTTTCTACTCCACTGCTCCACTACTCCACTACTGAAAAGTAAACGTATTTTTTATTATTGATTGAGACCGGCTGAAAAGGCTGAGGAGTTTATTTTTAAAACATTCATAATTTCAGCAAACAAAAATATACAAATAATAGGAAAAACAAATCGATTCTGTTGTTCCTGTTGAGCAAAATTCAGCATAAATCTGTATCAAAATCACTACATTTGAAGCTTATGAGACCTAAAAATCAGCCTGAAACTATGCGCAAATTACTTTTATTTTTTACTCTTTAAGAACAATTTTAAACTTTTACTTAAGTAGATTTTTTCATGTGATACTTTTACTTTCACTTGAGTATTTTTTGCTCCAGTTTCTGTACTTTTACTTAACAAAACTGAGTACTTCCTCCACCACTGGTTTTAGTTTTCTGCCATTTGACCAGTGTAAGGCAGATATTAAACTGTCCATATAAAGGAGTAAAACAGACAGTAATATGCAGCAGTGTACTATTTTACCTCGCCAAAAATATTATGACTAATACTTGACTTCGGTAAAAGCTAATGTTACTTCCTGACAATATATAAAAAATAAAATGTACTTTCTTGTTCTATCGTATCAAGGTGACCTCTAGTCAAACTGTCTTCATGTCTAAACTCAGCTCTGCCGTACAAACATAAAAACAGAGGAAGCAGCAGAAATTTCTGTATTTTACTTTATAAGTGGATACCTTTTACTTCACTACATTTGAAAGCAGGTATCTGTACTTTCTACTCCACTACATTTTGAACAGGACTGAAAAGTAAAAGTATTTTTTATTAAGACCTGCTGAAAAGGCTGAAGGGTTTATTTTTAACACATTCATAATTTGATCAAACAAAATTATACAGATAAAAACAGCTAGGAAAAAAAAAAAATCAATTCAGTTGTTTCTGTTGAACAAAATTTAGCACAAATCTGTATCAAAATCACTACATTTGAAGCTTTATAAGACCTGAAACTATGCGCAAATTACTTTTATTTTTTACTCTTTAAGAACAATTTTAAACTTTTACTTAAGTAGATTTTTTCATGTGATACTTTTACTTTCACTTGAGTATTTTTTGCTCCAGTTTCTGTACTTTTACTTAACAAAACTGAGTACTTCCTCCACCACTGGTTTTAGTTTTCTGCCATTTGACCAGTGTAAGGCAGATATTAAACTGTCCATATAAAGGAGTAAAACAGACAGTAATATGCAGCAGTGTACTATTTTACCTTGCCAAAAATATTATGACTAATACTTGACTTCGGTAAAAGCTAATGTTACTTTTTTGAGCTTCCTGAGAATATCTGAAAAATAAAATGTACTTTCTTGTTCTATCGTATCAAGGTGACCTCTAGTCAAACTGTCTTCATGTCTAAACTCAGCTCTGCCGTACAAACATAAAAACGGTGGAAGGAGAATTATCTGTATTTTACTTAAATACATTTTTAAGTGGATACTTTTTACATTTACTTAACTACATTTGAGAGCAGGTATATGTACTTTCTACTCCAGAACTGAAAAGTAAGTAAAGTATTTTTTTAATTATTGTTTGTTATTTTTATGATTGTTGTTATGATTGTTAATACTTGTTTATTAAAGTACTTGTACTCTACTGAAGTCGATTTTTTCATGTGTTACTTTTACTTTTACATGAGTTTTTTTTTTTTTGTGTGCCAGTATTGTATCTGTACTTTTAAATAACTAACAAAATCGAGTACTTCCACTACTGATAATAACAAAAACACTAGCAGCAGTGGGCGTAGTACGATAGCGCCTTGTAGTTTTTGTGGTGGTTGATGTGGTAGTTGTTGCTATATATTGGTGATGGGAATGTCAAGTTTTAGCATTTTTCTGTTGTTCTTCCTATTGTAAATTAGACCCACATACAGTAAATACTTGCACAATGCCATGTCTTATTGGTTTGTTCTCTTTGTAAAATCCAACAGACTTTGAACAGCCATAAATCCAGCACATTTCTGTATTCATACTCCCGGGATGCTCAGATGAATGCCCCCCTGTTGTTGAATGGACATCTTTCTGGGGCTCAGTCGATAACTTTGAACAGAGTGTGAAAAATGATTGCGGATCAATACTGCACCAGACCAGCGTGATCGTCTTTCCCCACTGAGAATACACATGCTCTTTGCTCATAGGAGAGAAATATCAAGAGAGACTACAGCACTCACGGTTATTACAAAACTGTTACTATATTGTATTTGACACAACAATTTAATGTGACTTATAAGGATTTTAAAATGTGGACATGAGAATAACATGTTGGTATAGATATGGAAAGATATGGTGTGTTTATACATCGTAACAGCCATGTCTTTGGTCTGTCTGTGTGTGTCTGTGTGTGTGTATCAATTATGAATTTAAGTTTGTGTTTCAGATAGTACACTGACATACTAATCATAATACTGACTCCAATTTATAATGTATATTTCATTAACGTTGGGAACTTCTAATGCAATACTAGATGCAATAGGTAGGTAGGTAGACGCAGTACTTTGGGAGTAAAAAATATGTGCGTGACAACAGAACCAATGCTAATCCTCTTTTGCTGAACAACTGTTTTATTTACTGTTTTATAGTGATGACACCTGATTTGGAGTCATTCCAAAAACAGAAATCCATAAGATGACTTTTACAAGTACACATGTTCATTGTGCCAGTTCAAAGCCTGGATAAATCCAAAAGGAGACCTCCTCTGAAGGCTCCAAGGTGCACCTCCACTGACATATCCCTGAAGTACTTTTATTATTTCACTTGGTAGAAACAATGAAACACACTTTATTTATCTCTCGTACTCTCTATAATGATAATACTGCATTACTGTAGTACTTTGCAGTGCTTTTCTAGATGCTCAGTCACTGCACATTTTTGACCTTATTTATTCATTAAATACTGGTGGCATGTGGTGGCAAGATACTGTTGTAGCCACAGCTGCCCAGGGGTAGACTGATGCAAGCGAGGCTGCCAGTCTCTACACCCGACCACCACCCATCACTCACTCACACTCCACATGTGACATATACTAGACAAGATGGGTGTAGTTTCTTGCTTAAGGACACAACAGCAGTCTGCAGTATTCCCAGCACTTTTGCATCCTAGTATTATCCAGGCCCATCAGACAAGATCAAGGGATTCTCAAGGTAGTATGTCTTAGTCAGTGGTGGAATGTAACAAAGTAAAATTAGTAAAGTACTGTACTCAAGAACACATTTTAGGTATCTGTACCTGTATCTTTACTTTTAAATTTTACTTTTAACTTTTTCACTACATTTGAGAGCAGGTATATGTACTTTCCACCCTACTACATTTTTGAAGTATTTTTTTTAATTAATGTTTGAGACCTGCTGAAAAGGCTGAGGGGTTTATTTTTAACGCATTCATAATTTGATCAAACAAAAATATACAAATGAAAATAGCTAGGAAAAAACAACTGATTTCATTGTTTCGGTTGAACAAAATTCAACACAAATCTTTATCAAAATCAACACATTTGAAGCCTTATAACCCTCAAAATCTGTGCAAAATACTTTTACTTTTACGCTTTAAGTACATTTTTAAGGGGTTTTACTTTTACGCTTTAAGTACATTTTTTAAGGGGTACTTTAATCTAAAAGTAGATTTTTTCATGTGATACTTTTACTTTGTACTTTTACTTGACAAAACTGAATCCATTGAGTCCCCCATCACTGGTCTTAGTTCACTGCCATTTCACCAGTGTAAGGCAGATATTAAACTGTCCATATAAAGGAGTAAAATAGACAGTAATATGCAGCAGTGTACTATTTTACCTTGCCAAAAATATTATGACTAATACTTGACTTCGGTAAAAGCTAATGTTACTTTTTTGAGCTTCCTGAGAATATCCGAAAAATAAAATATATTTTCTTGTTCTATCGTATCAAGGTGACCTCTAGTCAAACTCTTCATGTCTAAACTCAGCTCTGCCGTACAAACATAAAAACGGTGGAAGCAGCAGAAAAAGGCAGAGGGCTTGTTCAGGGTGGGAGGGGATGAGTGGGGGCGGAGGTGTGCGGGCGACTCCTGATGCCAACAACGCAGAGATGCAAATAGATCCGTGGAGTGTTTACACGTGGCTAATTCCCGGCTGTCAGTCAAAGTCAACATTCGTGTAATCAAAGAAGAAAAGCACAAGGAGGAAGAGGGGGAAGAGGAGGAGGCGCGGGTAAATGTGAGAACAAGGACATACAGGGATAGTGGAGATAATGCACGAGAACAGAAACTTATGAGTTACTTCAGGGAATAGTCTGTTGCTATCAAGTGAGAGTAAAAATAGAATAGTTAGAAACATTTCCTAACAGTAATTACATGCATTAGTGATCTAAGTGGAAACTAAGAAAAACTTAGTTAATACAAAGTTGCAGAAAGTTTCTATGGTCAATGGTCAATTTTTATATAGCTTTTCCAACTTCAAGTGCTTTACATCAAGGAACCACTCACCCATTCACACACCAGTGGGGGCGAGGTGGGTTAAGTGTCTTGCCCAAAGACACAACAATAGCATTCATCTGTGGGAGCTGGAATCACACCGCCAACCTGTGGGCCAGTGGACCTGACTGCTTAACGAGGGATGTGATGTTCTTGAATGAGTTGGCGCTTCTGAATGGTTCCTTAAAGTGAACGGGTGGAACCGGATCTCATTTTTTAAAAGAATCAAATCTTTTCTACTTTTTATGCATTTTTATCCAGATTCAACACAATAATCAACACAGAAGCAGAGGAGGCAACTTGAGTGAGAGTTTTGTGCACAGAAAAACATATTTGAAAGAGTAAACACACTCCCACTTTCAGTTTGAACCATTTTAAACAGATCTTAGTCTTGGTCATTTCTGTCTGTGATTAGTTTGTTGATAAAATGAGTTCTCATATTGGCTTCTGTCATATAAATAAATAGTAAAAGCTTTGAAATGAACGTATCCAAAAGATTTGGATCCCATAAAAAAGCGAAAGTCTCATCACTACGCTCAGCCAATGATGTTTATGTTGAGAGAGCGGGAATCAAACCGCCAGGCAGTTTCTATTAAATATGATCAGTAAGCATGGCCATGTCTTGTAGTACTTAAGTGAATGAGGTTTGTTCTTTCTTCATACCTTTTTGTATCACAGAGTCATCGTTTTAAATGGAGGTCAGCGCCAATACAACTTTATGTGAGGTTAATTTTTCAATGAAATGTCCCAAATTTGAAATTCCTCAAATGTTGAAACAGATTATTATTTGTTTGAGACTGTCCCACAAATGTAGACTTTCAACAGACAGGAATCTCATATTTGTGTTTGAAAAATGCCACTACTTTATGCAGCTTTTACTGAAAAAAAAAAAAAAAAAAGTGCTGGCATATGGTGTTTAATTTTATGCCAGTTTTTTGTACCATGGGGATATTCAGAGATATTAGCCACAAATCAGGACAATATATCTGCGTTTTGACAGAATACCATGTTACTGAGTTGGAAACGTATGCACATAGCAGGTAAGTATTACCATTCATTTCAAACAATTACAGTTTTGTCATATTACATCTTATTAAAAGTCACTTAATTCCGCCTGTCTGCTCCCCTCCACACAGAGCCACTGCAGACTGCTGTAGAGCGAGGCAGGGAGAAGCGCTGCTATGAACCCCAAGTGCTGATGAGCTGTCAGCGCAGTATTATGCAAATGCACAGCAGCTGGTTCATAAAAGGGTCAACCCAACAGGAAGTGTCAGAGCTGCGACAGCCAATCAGAATGGAGCGTTTCTGTCATGGAGGAAGATAATTCAATCCGCAAGAGACAAGGGTGTTACAAAGACGAGCTCTATAATCTGGAAAGTTTCAGTAATGATGAGAGTTTGTGAGACATGAAAAAAAAAATACTTATAAGGATTTTCTTTTCATTAGGTGCTGCTGCTGATAACTTTTCTCCCAAAAAGTCAACTTGGATAATTTTAGAGTTACACAAACGGCGCAGTTAAGGTAAAACAATAGTCTGTATAAAAAAGTGGACTAAGGGAGTGCGACGTCACCTATATCAGTTATAGGACACAAAAGCGAAATAAAAATCTACAGGATCATGTAGAGCGGGTTAATATGACCATTTTAAACTCAAAATGACGAGACTGACAGCAGCAGTGACAGAAAGAGGCTCAAAAGTTTTTCAATAGAAAGTGAATTGGAGCAGATGGAGCCAGAAGCGCACCCATTCCTATTTGGAATACGTTAGCAGGTTAGCTATGTCCATTTATATATAGAGTACTCACAGTAAGAATGTGTGTTTTCAGTGTATTTTTGAGCTATTAAACACCTATAACTGAATAAATGCAAAATAGATTAGCTTAACGCCATGGAACGTTTCAGGCAAAGCAAGACTCCCCACCAGAAAAGTCACATAGTGGCCTTTAAAAACATTAAAAAAAAGCCTAAAATGTGTCAACAGTTTTACATAAAATAATAGGAGAGGAACAAAATTATTCCAAGGTCAAGCTCTTTTTTGACCACATGGATTACAGGGCTATGGGGGAGCAAAGTCTATTGAGTGGAGATAGTTTTATCAATACGCATGCGCACACATCCACACACACACACACACACACGCACGAACACAGATTCACAAGGGAAGCCATGGTTCTGCTCAGAGAGGGAATATTCAAAATGGAAAAAAAAATTGAAATGAGCAAAGTGTCTTTCACAATCCTTTTTCCGCCACTCTCTTCTCCTTAAAGAGTTAGCCTTGGGAATTGGATGTCCCAGTTAACCCTCTCACCTCTTGGTTCCTCTCCTTCTCCAGCCCACCACTTCTGAGAATAATGAAGCCTTCTGTGATCCGTCTAATTGAACCTCAGCTGGGGATAGACAGGAACTAAACCCACTCTTTTTGCGTGGTCTGTTTTTCCTGGAGTGCAGATGAAAAGCATTTTAAACTGACACTAATAAGACACAGTTTTGCAATCTTCAAATGGACTGGAACACACAGTAGTGGACTAAAAATCACAATATTGTACCTTTTTTGTGTGGAGTTTACATGTTCTTTGGAAAGTAGGCATGATTTCTTCAAACTAATTACACTTTTTGTTATAGAACCTAATCATCGATCTCGATCACTGACGGAGGCAAGTGAGTTCCAGTTCAAATAGTGGCTTTTATTTTAAATTGCATAAAGCTCGAGTTAGAACTTCTGGCGAGACAGAATAAAATGGGAAAAAGGCAAAACAGCAGGACGCACTGCAGGGTGTAGCTGATTCAAACTCCATAACTTTATATATATAGTTTTGAAATAAGTGACATTAGTCTATAGGTGCTTGAAGTATTTCTTTCTCGTGCTAACAATTTGAACACGCTGCTTCAAAGCTCGTAACTACGCTCAGTCAGTGACATGCACTCAGCCAGGCCATAACGCACACGCACGGCTACAGAGCAGAGCGGGCCACTCAGCTACACCTCTGGACTAAATTTACAACAAATAACTTAGATTAGTTCATCTAAATGAAGAATTGAATTTCCTAAATCAACTGTTTAACCTAGCATCATGGAGGACAGGGCAGACAACACAGCAGGTGGAAGTGAACAGAGGAAGACCAAAGACTGCTGGGAAACCTTTTTAGTTTTTGCTCCACTGCCACCTACTGGTTGCTCTACAAAGTCAAGCCTATTACATATATTTGTATTGTTTTGAATCACAGCCGATATTATGACCCAACACTGCTCATTTGGGAATCGTAAGTGCTCACATTTTTATCTAGCGCTTTTCCACCTCGCGCTTTACATCAAAGAACCACTCACCCATCCACACACACATTCATACACCAGTGTACACAGACACTGGGGGTGAGGTGGATTAAGTGTCTTGCCCAAGGACACAGTGGAACTGGAATCGCATCACCAATCTGTGGGTCAGTGGATCTGACCGCTCTCCCAATGATGTTTAGGTCGACAACGGGATTCAAACCGCCAACCTACGGATCAGTGGGCAAACACTCTACCAACTGAGCTACTGAAACACATGTTCAAAATTCATGTGTAGAGTGATACAGTTATTACCCAGTAGTCTATCATACTGTAAATTTTTACCATTAGTAAAATATAAAATAAACCAAACAGAGGTATTTTTGGTTGTCGGTTTAAAGTACATTTTTGGTGACATAATATACACAAAATGTACATAACCATGCTAAACCTGAACTGACCCATTCAACAGGTTTGCAGTCACATCGATGGACAGACAGTGCCTAATGCCTGTAATACTGTAGCTCTTTGCACGTCTAATAATGTCATGAATGCAGAAGTGAGTTTATGCCAATAGAGTTCATCCTGTGACCTCTGCTGTCCACGTGCTCACACAAGATGGATGGTGTCTGTGGAGACGTGAGCAGCTCTTGATCATAATTACAAAAGATTATGTTAATGACATAGGATACATTATGGATACGGGTTAAACAGACCAATCAGTGTTTCATTATTATTGATGAATGTCTGTTTCACAGCAGTTTCTATAGTAAAGACTATGGCACATGCACTCGAAGGAAAACAACAGCAATAGCGGTGTAATGTGTAAAGCCTCCTAAAACATTTAACTGCAAATGACATAAAAATAACAATACATTTGAGATAACCTAACTTGCTATTAGATCTTTTGAATGATTCAAACCACTCTCTGGTGCCCTTCCATGAAAAAATTTTATATTCACACCACAGACTGCATAAAGAAGTGGACTGAGGGAGTGTGACGTCACCTGTAGCGTTCAGCTCCAGTCAAATGAAGCTCGTTGAGACTACCAGTCACGGGGTGAGTCTGGAGCCTAGTGCCATATTTGAAATTCCGACTGCAAATATCATAGCAACCAAAGAACGAATCTGGAGCAAAGCTGTTTAAGGTAATTCCCCTTTAATCAAACCTGTTGCTAATACTAGCGAGAGTGACCTTGGGGAAAGAAGACGCCTGATTTGTCTGTTATTAATATTAATGTCATCTTGGTTTACGGACAAAATAGCGAAATAAAAATACCAGGATCATGTAGAACGGGTTAATACGAACATTTTAAGATCAAAATGACAAGCCTGACAGCAGCAGTTACAGAGAGAGGAACGACAATAGAAAGTAAATCGAAGTTGGAGTTGATGGAGCCGGAAGTGCGCCCATGCTCACTTCCTATTCGGAACGCGGTGGATAGCGGGTTAGCTAAGTCCATTTATATATACAGTCTATGATTCACACAGACAGAATAAAAATCAAAACGCTAACATCACGCCAAGCTAGCAAAAGACTAAACTGCCCCGAATTCTGTTTTCAAGCATGCCATAAAAGAGTATATTGAACAAAACATCAACGATTGCACTTAAAAGCCAAGTGTGATCAATATTAAGAGAGCTGCTTGCCCATGTCCAGCTATTGTAAAACAGTGAAATAGCTTCGATCTCATAACAGTGGAAACACATACACAGTAATGAGTGACTGAATGATAAGAGTGCATGTGCATGTGCCCGTGGGCTTTGACTGCTCTGGCAAAGATGAGAGAGCGATATGTAAAATGAAACAAAGCCAAATCAAAAATTAAAATGAGATAAAAAAGTTCAGCAAAATCTATTTCTGAAATGTGCTACAGTACGTGGAAAAGGGAGCACTCGCTGATAGACATGAAAGGCCCGCGCTATTGTATAGACGTGTTTAAAATTGCATGACGGGGTTGGAGAGGATTTCAAAAGAATTCAAATGCAGGGTTCAGCTAGAGTTGAAATTAGAATACTGCGCCACTGCTCCTCTCTCACTGCTCTGCTCAGCTCAAGCACCAGGAAACACAGTATGGGATCATTTATCGGCTTATATTTTTATAAAGCGTTTAACCTATAGGTCGGACATGGAATCAGTTTTTGCTTTTGCGCAGTGGCGTCGCGTTTAGAGGAGTCATTCAAGTTTTATGATTGGTCTTCGAATTATGCTGCAAAACCATATCTCTAAGCTGAAGGGTTGGCAATCAATTACACGTGTATTGCCTTGTGCTTGGGCAAGACACTTTACCCCACCTTGCTTATAAATGTGGATGTAAATGGGCAGTTGGTGGTGGTAGAAGAGGCTGTTGGTGCAGATTTGCAGTCACATCATTGGCAGCTTGGGCAACTGTGACTTCTGCAGAGCAAAGTAAAAATATTCTGAAAAGTACTATGTAATTCATCTGTGATTTTAAAGTAAGTATTTTTTTAATTACAGTTTTTATTTTACTATGTATTACTTACACTACCAGTCAAAAGTTTGGACACACGTCTTTATTTTCATGATTGTAGATTCTCACTGAAAGCATCAACATTATGAATGAACACAAAAAAACCTCAAAATAACTCAGAACGTGGTTTGATCACAGCTATGCGCTTTTGACATTTCTTGACCCTGACAAAGCATAGCTATGAAGTGAAAACCATTTCAGGAGACTTCATCATGGAGCTCACTGAGAGAAGACCAAGAGTTTGCAGCGGTGTTAACAAAGCAAAGGGTGGACACTTTGAGGATTTGAATATAACATATAAAAAAATATTCAGTTGAGATATTTCACTTTTTTTCTTTGCTACATATTTCCAAATCCTGCATCATACATTTGAAGTCTTCTGTTTGTATATAAAGTGCAGAAAGTAATAAACATAAAGAAAACATTG
>KN477946.1:12343-45213 GCA_000787095.1 Periophthalmodon schlosseri | reverse complement strand
TATTATTATTATTATTATTATTAGCCTATTTAGGCCTTTACCAAATATGTATTTATTACACCACACACAGAGCGGCGAGTGAGATGTCCAAATAGACATCCAATGCAAACCGAATAAAACCTCTGCGCCGATTTGCGCTTTTATCTCTTTCTGAGGCCTATATGGCTCTAAATCCTGTCTATAGGATTTAGTCTCCCACTTTCCCTTTCACTTTTAAGCGGTTTCTCAAGAGTGTTTTGATCCGGTCTCAGCAACTGAAAGGTGCCGCAATTGGTTCGGTATCTCTAACTCTTTTTTCTCTCTCTGCTGCTGCTGCTTTTCCGCCTCACTGGTTGAGACATCGTGATACTAAAGAATGAGTTTATTTCCCAGCGCTTTTATAAAGAAAACAAATCCCATCCATAGCGTCAGTGGGTCTGGCAGACGGATAATAGCTGCACATTCACTTCTTTTTATGGATTATCCGCAGTGGAGAAACAAATAGCGAGCATAGATACAAACCAATGGCATTTTGGTTACTTTTGTTTGTTGGAAACATGTGGCATTCGCTTTACGCACAGACTTATTGTGTATTAAACTTTAAAACATTTCCTTAAAAGGTTTAATTAGTTTGAAACATAGTTTTAATAATTTCAGAAATAACTGTGTCAGTCTAATTGTCTAAAGTTTAAAGTTAAACTAAAAAAAAGAAAGTAAGTTGCGAACAGCAATAAAACTTAGACTTTTTATTTCATAGTCATTAGTAATAATAAATAAATAAACAAACAAACAAACAAACAAATAAATAAATAAATAAATACATACATAAATAAATAAATAAATACATAAATAAATAAAGTTTACCGTTTAATAAGATCTAACTCTCATACTGGAGACAAGGCCCAAACATTTACCAAATTATAGGTTATAATTATCGAATTGCTTTTACAAATAACCAAAGACAACAGACGAAACCAAGACAAAGCCAAATTGAAATTATTACAGCCTATCCATAGCCACAGTTTGTCTTTGTCAAACTGGCTCCTGTCAAATATTATGTTCGAGCGCACCCCCTGCTTAATTTCGCATTAACTCCTCGGTGTGATAATGATGTCCAACAAGTCGACAGGCCTTTGCGATAAGCCCAGGCCCGTAGCTGAAAGGGTCTGCGCGCCCACCGCGGACACGCAGCGGCAGTGAATACATGGGCCTTATTTGGAGTTGTTCAGGGCCTTGCATGCTCTCTCCTCACTCATTTGTTTCCAATTGAAGACAGAAATCCTGAGTGGCGTGTAGCTGGCTGGGGGACGTGATTAATGATGGTAGTGGATAAGGGTTAACACACTGGACTCAAAGCTCTGTTGACTGGGATCCTCGTGCGCACAATGCCAACGCACTATAGCCTTGTGTGCCTCCACAGAGAGAGGATCCTTTTGTCATCCACTGCTCCCCCTCCCATACATTACACCCACCCAGGACTGGCTCACTACCCGTCCCTGGCCCTGACCATAGCTTAATGGTTTCCCTTACTCCTGAAGGCATTGTATCAGTCTGAAAAGCGGCTTCTTCTTTTCAAAAGTTGGTGGTCACCTCAATGGCCATACCAACGCCCATATGGGAGCGAACCATTGAAGCATTGCTGTGGCCCAGAAAAAGGGAGCTAGTGAGCGAGTTTGAGGTTTTAATACATTTCGTGGGCTCTGAAAAGAGGCTCGCCACATCTTGTCACATTTCTCTTAACCTTTTGAGAACACACTCCATTGTTGTACCGTAAAAAGTACGAGAAGGGTTTTTGCCCTGGACAGACTGTTTTTCCCACAATATTTTATAAACACTTAAACCACCGCTTTACATCAACACGAGCTGGCTTTGGACCTTGCTATTTTGAATCTGCCATAACGCGAATTAATTCATGACATGTAGGGCAATTAGCTCCAGGCATGTGAAGAACAAAACTCATGCGTAATGAAACAATTAGGTCAGTTTTACATTTTTACAGATTTCTTTCATGTTTTTATTGTAAAGATGGCTGCCAACAACAAGACGGTGCAGGGGAGAACACCAACTCCATCAGCTCAAACGGAGAGGATTCAGAGGAGACACAGATGCGCCTGCAACTCAAAAGGAAACTCCAGAGAAACCGCACGTCTTTTACGCAGGAACAGATCGAAGCGCTCGAAAAGGGTACTTGAACACAAACTGAATATGGTTGATATAAAACAGTCATTTCAAAAATACGCTTTTGCGATTTGTTGATGTTAGTATGATACTCAGTGGCATTTTATGCATGTGTTGCTCTATTAGAATTTGAAAGAACTCACTACCCAGACGTTTTTGCGCGGGAAAGATTAGCAGCCAAAATCGACCTGCCCGAAGCAAGAATACAAGTAAGTTAACACGCTTGCTTTCAACAGTTTCGACACTTTCTATCAAGTGAAGTAAATCACTTTTTTCTTTTTTCCTTTTTTTGTTTTTTTTTTTTTTTTTGTAAAAGGTATGGTTCTCAAACAGAAGAGCAAAGTGGAGGCGAGAGGAAAAACTGCGGAACCAGCGTCGTCAGGCCAACAATTCTTCAAGTCACATTCCCATCAGCAGCAGCTTCAGCACTAGTGTGTACCAGGCCATTCCACAACCCACCACACCCGGTAGGTCCCCCATCAGTTACCAGTTATGCACGTTCAGGTAAAAGAATACAAGAACCAACTTTTTCATCTGGTAATAATGGGATTTAATAAGCATCAAACGAAGTACTGAGACCCCAAATTAACCAACCATTTACACACTGATCAACTGTTATACTGCTGAAGACAAGCCATTATAACCCCATAACATTACTAAGCTCACTCTTACAGACCATTGAACTAATTGTAACATCCCCTTCCACAGTATCTTTCACCTCGGGGTCAATGCTGGGTAGACCTGACTCTGCACTCACAAATACCTACAGTGCACTGCCTCCTATGCCCAGCTTCACAATGGCAAACAACCTACCTATGCAAGTAAGTACACACCAGCACTGGCATGTAGCTTCTTAATAAAAGATTAGTTGATATCTCATAAAAATACAGAATGAATAGGTTATATACCAAACAGTTAAAACAGTGGTTGGCTAATGGAACATTCTCTTCCCCTATAGCCCAGCCAGACCTCCTCTTATTCCTGCATGCTGCCTACCAGTCCACCAGTGAACGGTCGGAGCTACGAAACATACACGCCCCCTCATATGCAGGCACATATGAACAGCCAATCAATGACCACTTCTGGTACCACCTCAACAGGTAGGCAGAAAAGTTCACTGTCTATCACTTGTGTTCTTTCCTGTACTCTGCCACCGCATACTGTAACATGGGGGTACCGTTCATTCACCCTATCTCCTCCAACCCATTTGAAAATACTCTCATTGTCTGCTAAGATATCTTTCCATCAATTATATCTTTGTTGCATGACTGAAGCTCATTTTGCCATCACCGTCTTTACGGCGCCATGTCAACCCCGACACTCCTGCCCATAGTTTAGTTCCACCCCATTAGAATGCTGTTACCGAGAGCCATATATACCAGTTATAGTCATGAAGAGTTAATCATGCATAACCACATTTCCTCTGTGCTAAATTGCTAATTAATTTGATTCATTTGCCCGTTGTAGCCTCTCTGTTTAAATGCCATTGCTGCAGCTTTCAATTTATTGAGCCTGTGAGTGTTTTACTGTGCAGCCCGTGTGTTGTGATTTTGCCTACCTATTTTGCACAAAAGGTTGCGTTCATATGTCACAACATACTAAAACATAGTGCAAGTCTGAGATGGACAGTGAGCTAACACTGGTAGCAGTGGGAGATATATCAGAAAAATTTATTATGTATTATTATCGAAAGTTTAATTTTGGAGATGTGTAAAATTAGAATTACAAGTATATTGTCTATAATTAAAACAATTAAAAATGACTGCAAAAAGAGGAAAATGATTTACAAGCACATTTGAGCACATTCCTGATTATTGTTAAAACACTGTGTAAATATTTTTATCATAACAATGCAAAAAATATTGTCAATAATAATAGCATGGTGAGTGACAAATATAGAAAATGTCAAAAATGGAAGCACTATTCACTCACACAGAACATTAAATCATAGATAATTTTAACAAAGCCGAAAATCAAGTCCTTAAAAAAATGTGCATGTTCCACAGTACATTTTTCTTTGCCCTCAGATTGAATTATTGACCAGTTTCTACAGTTTCTACAATGTAAATGCAACCATTTGCAGTTAACATTTTAAATAGGCATGCTTAATCATCAACATACTTCAGGCAATAGTTTCTTTCTTTTCACTAATGTATTTTTCGTTCTTGTGTGTGCAGGACTCATCTCTCCTGGAGTGTCTGTCCCTGTCCAAGTGCCAGGGAGCGAGCCTGACATGTCTCAGTACTGGTCAAGACTACAGTAGAGAGAAGAGCTACTTGACTCTCTGAGCATTCACTCCAGTGTCGCCCCTCCGGCTTAAGGACACCCACGGCACGCAGGAGAGCTAGAACAAAGCCAAGCAAGAGTGGTTTGAAAAAAAGGACACATGAGGAGGACTCTTATGGGAGCTTTGGGACATTTATATCCAGTGGGACTGTGTGCTGTTGTGTAGCTCAAGGCACATTCACAACCTGAGGACTTTTCACAGACAGAAGCGACAGGAGAAAAAATATGGACCTCTGTAAAGTGCCCGGTGTTTTTATGGAACAAAAAACTTACCTGTTTCTTTTTCTATTTCCAACTTCAGTCATTGTTTCCTTTTTCTGGTGTGTTAGTATATGACCATTTGTATGTTAATATAAAAAACAGGATAAAGTACTGATAGATGGCCTGCTAGAAAACCATGGTGGTCTTTTGTGGTGTGTGCAAAGGAGAGAGTTGGGAGATTCTGCCATGACTATCGTTTTAAATCTGCTTATATCAAGACTTTCTACCAAGCCTTTTTTGCATGATCTCTGGACACTCACATATCATTAAAAGTTGCATTGGGAAAATCTTAACAAAATACTGATCCTGCCTTGTACAATATTAGCAGAAGAATCTATGTCCAACTGATGCCAAGAGGCCTCAGAGAATGGGACATGCAACTTGAATCTCTGCTTCAACAGTTGGGATCGAATCTAGGTATACAAAAACAGGTCTAAAAATAAAACACATGTAGTAAATGCGTCTTCATTATAAGCTTGTTTATGTCAAAATGTAAAGTACTTGTCTTCCCTATAGAAATCTGAAAAAAAGATTTCACCAATATTTTTTTTTATAACCCCAAAAATATTCTATAAATGTTCCATGCATCATGAAAATACATTTCTTTAGGGTCAGGTACAATTTGTCTATTAGCTATAGTTGTATTATAGTGTCCTATGGTCAAAATTGTGCAACTAAAATATTTAATTCCTATAAATATGATGAAACATTTGCTTGACAGAGTTCTAATGTGTTTGGCAGTTGTTTACAAGTACATATCAGATTTAATCATTGTTGATTGTAAAACAGACCAAAGCCTTTGTATTTCATCTAGTACACAATGTTTTTTTTTAAAGATATTAGTCTTGTGTTGCAAAAATTTTGTAACCATGTTCTGTTTTGATTACATTGGCTTCGAGTTGGTAACCCGCAGTCTATATTTATAATTGACGACCATGGGAGGGTTTTTCTAGCATCATCTGTCATGCTCTTATTGAGTTTTTGCGTTTTTAATGTGTATGTAAAAACATCAACACATAACTGGGTTTATGTCTGAGCATTGCTTCTGAGATAAACATCGACACGCTGTCTCTTAAATATTTCAATTTAATTTTATTTAAAATGGAGCTTTCTAAATGTATTTTGTGAGAACTATAAAACATTTTGTACAGTAAAATGGTGTCTTAAAAACATTTTTTGTCTGTTTAATGTAGCAATATAACAGAAATTTCTGAGACTGATCTATATGTGCTACTGCCAAACACTACAACTACGATACTGTGCCCAACACAACAAATCTGACTAGATGTATGGTCCAGCATAGACCACACAGTGCAGACACCATTGCGTGTGGAGAAAGGTCAAGCAATTCACCAACGCGGCCTCTTGTTTTAGTTGAGTTACAGTGCGGTATAAAAAATACAGGGCCAATGAGGAGGGGGAGGGAGTGCAAAAGAGAAAAAGTCAGAGAATAAAGCAGTCAGTGCCTAGAGCAAGGCAGAGGAGCAATTGTGTGGCAGAGTGAGTTATTTTGCTTCACTTGCTGCATCAGCAGGGGGGTGGTGTGTGCGAGTGCATTTGCCAGTGTCTATTGGAGAAAAAGAGAACAAGAGCATCTAAAGGGGGGCATGTCCAGGAGAGTGAGGTCAGGTAACAATCACACAGCATGCACCACCACCTACTATCCCACCAAAGTGATTAATTGAAAATCACACGTCACTCAAAGCTTAACAGAACAGCCCAAGCTCTGCAGATGAATGAGTTGGCTTCTTAACAAATGCAGTGCAAAAATGTTTTAGAAAGTACTAATGGAAATATTTTGTTTACAAAGTATAAAAGAAAAGAAACATCATCCATATTCTGGATCTCAGGCAACTTAATAACACAAAAGCCCCTGTCTCATATTGGTAAAAAAAATCTAATGAAAACACGAGTAAAGGAAACTGTCTCTAAACCAGCTTAATCCTGATCAAGATGAATAATTTTGTTCCCTGAAATAATAAATATCAGTAAATTTAGTTACCGGCATTGCATTATATAATTTTGGGCAAATATAATGTATTCTTTTTTCAATTTAGTTCCTCACAGGAGGAAGAGGCTGGTTTTGAGAGTAGGGTAGAGAAACACAGAAGAGAAGCATTAATTATTACACGCAAAGAATGAGAGAGAGAGAGACTCAAAATGTAAGAAAGATGCAATTAGAGGATGTCTAAATAATACACAGCCCCAGGATTAAAAGGTTCAAGTAATTCAGGGTTGGTACAACGTCAAGCAATTTAAGTTTTTTCAAAAGTTTGGAAAGAACTTTGTGTGATAATACAGACAAGGAAATCCCACAGTCGCAACAAAGAGCAGACGCTGTGCATCTTAATGTGGGCTGTTGTATTCAGTGGTCATGTGTGAGCTTAGTATAAACAAGAACATCTTAAGCATTGGAAATGAATTATGTCTAGCGACATGCCCCATGTACCACTTGCAGTTATACATTAGGGTTTCCAAACTATGGCCCAGGGGCCAAATGCTGCCCTCAGGCCAATTTTTCTTGGCTCTCAGGCTTTCTGGTGAATTGACCCAACACAATATCCTGGAAAGTAGGATAGAATACGTAGAACTACTTTTTACTGCTAGTTTTAAATCCTCTACCATTTTAACTTAAATAACTAAGAATTTTTATGTTAGTCAGACCAATTATTGAATGAAATTGTGGTGCCACTTTAAAACCTCAGAAAAAAGCTGATGATTCATGGCCAGTCTATAGCGCTCCACGTGGTGTAAGTATCAATATGCGGCACCCGTGTCTTAGACCAATACCTGCTTTACAATGCAAACAGTTAATACTGAACAGCCCCTGCAGACTTTGAATATTTTTAGGAAGCAATTTTTAATAATTTTATTTTGGTCTATTAATTTTATTGTTCATAAACAATTAAAATGATTTTCAGACACTTTTTCTGCCTTTGAAATTGATCTGCACTGACATAATTGTGCCACAGAGAGAGATTTAGGTGAAAAATATAAACACTGGGAAACACATAACATGTCTAAGTAGGTTTGTAAAAGTTTATTTTCAAAAGTGTACTCTAAATGCATGCTCTCAACCGGCCTTACGCACAACACAGACAACAGCTTCTGTTGTTCACCTGTATAAGTGTCTACTGCATCGCCCATTCGCTCAAACAGCCAATACAAGCCATTCGTGCATAAAGCTGTCAGGTAACACTATCTTTCTCTCAACCATGTGCTGCAGATAGTTACCATTTCAGCCACTTTTACGGGCAAATATATTCAAACTGGCACCAGAACAAGAACGAAACATACAGAGAATTTTATTTTATGTTGTTCTGTAATTGTCAGTGTCACCACTTGACCTAATTTGTTCTTTTGGGCTTGTCATAGCAGAGCAGCTCATCCAGCAAACACGCCTGATGAGGTGTGAAGCTTGTACCCAAATCAAGCTTTTCTCCCTCTGCCCACGCTCTCCGCTCAGTGGAGCTGGTTCAATAGGACAGGTGCAGGGTCAGATGGACAGCACTGTCCCAACTCGAAGCTAAGGGGTCCCATAGACAAACCATTCACCACATCCTCACACAACACCTCATGTTGCCTTAATAATCAACTAGGCGAGATAAATCAAAATCTTTATTTACAGAAAATTCTTTTTTGAACAACGACACTGGCTGATTTTCCTTAATGATTTAAAAAAAATGTAATATACCACATTCTTCATGTCTTTGGTTAGAGCAAAAACCAACCCCCTATATTGTGTTTATAATAAGATGACATTCACAGGAACAAAATCCACTCTGTTCAGTTTGTTTAATGTCCACTGACTGTTGTATATACCCCATGGGTGCTTAGAGTTGTCCCCACTCCGTGTTGTGGTAAAGTCCCACTTGACATTAAGTGGAAAGAGACAAAACAGTGAAGAGTGCCAGGGCCTCTCAAAAATCCAGGTGTTTGTTTGTGGAGGAGCCACAGGCTGAAGCTGCTCCGGTCGCTCCGGGCACCTCCCCTCGGCTCACACGACTCACTGTCTCAGACAGGTCAGGAGGCAAATGCAGTCTCTACAGAAAGGGAACAGGCAAGGGCAGAATATTAGTGCAGCTCATACGGATGAAATGAGACACAACCACAATAGTGGGATCCACGTACAGTAGACACTACACTCCAGTGATGTTTATTCAGCCCATGTTGGCCTGAAATTGCATTAGATGCTTCAGCACTCCCTTTAGCACTGGCAGAACGGCATAAACCTGCTAGTGTGCTGCTAAATGCTTCAGAGAACTTTAGCTCTGTTACAGCTCACAGGGAGTGTGTTCAAGGGTTGTGAGCACCAAATAACCTATAAGGCAGCGCTCCCCTACTAGGACCACTAGTAAACATGCCATTTTTTTTTAGGAAGGAAGGGGGCAGGGGCAGTAGCAACAGTGCAAATTACACACAACCCCTAACCCCTTATGTTTGCAGTTTCCCTGGTTAATTGGCTCTAAATTTTGTAAAGTAAAACACAAAGACATAGGGATAGACTATAAAACAGAAATAACATTTATTTATACACACACACACATACACACACACACACACATAATATAAAATCTTTTCCTCTGGGTCTCGGGCAGAAGTGGATGGCTCGCAGCCCAGTTGCTGGCGACCCCTGCAGGCTACAGGGATGTGCATATGGCATTTAATTTGTCATAAGCTCAGTCATTAAACCTTTCATTTTTCCTTTTAACAATTATGCTTACAGCACAGATATAATTTGCCTAGTTAGTTCAGTAACATTTTTCCTCTGAAGAGAGCTTATCAGACTAGCTGCCCTTGTGTGCCAACTAAGCACAAAGAGGGTAGGTTAATGAGGGCCACTCATCTAAAGCCCATAACACCAACAGGCTAACGGCTATTAAGCTTAAGAGGGCCGTCCTTCTCCCTGAGCATGCTGCATGAAAAGCCCTAGTGCGCAGGCTAAGAGGACTCCAAGTACTTCCAGAGTCCAAAATGTGTTGAATCAGTTCAAGTGTCTTTTGAGAGAGCCACCTCAGTATACAGGCAGCCTCAACAATAGGAGAAGTTGAACCCTGTAATTTTTCCATGAAAGAATCTCCAATGACATCTGAAACCTCTACTCAAAGCAGGATTCAAAGTCCACCCGAACCCTCTCTGCCAATTACATTCACAGGCCCTGAAGACATGAGGCTCCCGCAGATGCTTATCTTGGACCTAATGACCAGGCGTCAGGAACAGGGCTTATGTGCGTCGTTTCTAGGAGATAATTCAGGACTACATGACACTCGTTAACCCTTTAGGGTACAGTTCTTCCTTCTTTAAAACCAAATTGTGTTTGTAAGGATTTGGAGAAACAAAGTTTTGTCCCCAAGAAGCTGATGGTTACGTCCGATATGAAGCCTTGTGTTTCCTCCTAGAGCAGTCAGGGGCTCTGCATACAGGCCCTTTGTTTATCCTTTGTGTGTGTAGAAGAAGTTGGCTTGTCAGGCCAGTCAAGGAAACAAGAGGAGTTGTATTCATGGAGCCAGCCTTTTATGTACAGCAGGTGACTACTCTGCAAGCCCTATAATTTAATGTAATATGGTTAAGGTAAGCTTTCACAAGAAGAATACAAGCAAGGGTGGAAGATTTCCACTGGGAGAACACAGGGGTCTACAAACATCTCCTGGAAGACACTAAAAGGAACTACTACTTTCTCAAACTTTTGCAAAACACAAAAGTTGTGTGAGCTCAAATATTGGCCTTGGGGGTGGCTCCAGAAGAGCTGTATCCAGCTCTGCCAAACCTCACCTGTGTAACCTTTCGTGTCTTGGGCTCACTCGAGTGTGATTGAAAAAGAAAAACAATGCATTGATCAAGCCTGGATTCGGTCCTGCTTAGTGCAGTGCAGCGGAAGCGCGCTAGAGAGAAGGCTAGTAGAAAAATCAATCACATATACATCATCCTTGGTGGGAGAGTTAAAAAAAAAGACATCACACCGATGTCTGCCTGTCACGCATCCACGGGCCTGGCTCTCTGGGTCTCTCTGGCTCTGGGCTCACTGAACCCACTGAGCATGTGCAGAGTGAAGGTCAAAGCAATCCAGAAGTGAAGCTGGCTCCTCTAACCTTTGAGTTCAGGGGCATATGAGAACAATCAATGCCTACATCAAAGTTGGAGGGAGGAGCAGACAAACCCAATCGATTACTCTGACACACAGGGAAAAGGCAGCCTAGTAATAATCAGCACCATCCCTGGACATCCACAAACAAGCTTTATTATAGACAACATTACACATATTGATAACAAGGCACAAATCACTTAAAAATGTTAATATATTGTTGATATATATTGGATAAGTTTACAATACAATTACCAATACAAATACAGTACAAATTCAGTATATAGAAAAATATGCTACATTAATATATATAATAAATATGGTGTATTCAAAATACTGTATACCTATATTATTGTTCTGACCAATAATAATAAATAAATAAAAGTCATCATCTGTTATTTTGACTGGAAAAACTCAAACATTTGGATTAATAAAATACGTAGTATGGCCAATAGCCACACCATATGCGGTGACACCTAATGAATGGAGGTCAGTGTAGGATCAGACAGACACAGTCACAGAGGCTGGCTTCCTGCGACCTGCACACTCCATGAAGTAAACAAGGACATCCGGAAAAGCTCTCAGAGGCATAGTGGGGTGTATGTGTGTGCAGAGTCTTTCTGTGCTGCCTGGCAACCTTCAGGGAGCAAAAAGAGGAGCAAAACCAAAAGGGTCTGAGGGTTGGAGGGGGTAGTTGGACTGGAGCGAATGGCGGGAAAATAATCTATTGGCTCTGCTGCTTTGGTTTTGTGGTGATACAGTGGGGGACTGAGGAAGTGGATGTGCAGCAGTCTTACAGCAGTACATGGGTTTGCATGTATTGACGTGGTGATGTCAGTGGTGCCTCTGGTGTAGACCAGACTAAAGGGCTGTGCTTTAGCCTAACTCCACAGCAGAGAGGCTGGGGTTATGTTGGCTACAGGGTGAGAGGTGACACAGCTCCAAATGAGCACTAAGCACTTGAAATGAGCCCTCTGGGCCAGCCCACAGACTGGCTTTGCCTAAGAGGGTTATCCATATCTCTCACAATGGACAATTTCCTTCAGCAGAGCTCACTAAATATCTAACATGGATCATTTGTTTCTTACTGCCATTATAAATAATGGAATTTCTGCTCTGAAAATGTATATGTGTACATATTTGTAAAACTTTTGTTCACAATAAATGCAAGCCAATGACTAAATCCTACCGGCAAATTCTTTTGGTACAGACTCTCAAAGCTCTGCCATCAAAAGCATTCCAGTGGCGGTAACTGCTTGCTAATGACTGGAGTATTAGGTGCTAATTTAACGAGTCATTTCTTCCATAGAGTTTTAGCCACAGTCTCAAATGGCCTGTGTCACTGTACAGCTTAGAACTATGGGAAACTCAACACCTTGTTGTAACACATGATGGCTGGACTGGCACTTCCAATCAGATTACCCGTGTATGAACAATCAACCTGTACTCATGGAAGTGACACGATATTTACCACTAACACAGATTTAATGCAGTGGCATTAAATCTGTGTTAGCCTGTAAATTAAGATCTGTTCTAGGTCACAGGTGTATATATACACAGCAGTTTAGTATTCCTGGGCCAATACAACAATGAGACTGACAGAATAATATATTCCCAATAAACTGCAGAAATGTCATTGATGCAGAAGAAAAATATAGCAGGACCATTATTGTCCTGGACAGTAGTCATTATGGAGAGTAAACCTTTTGTCAATTCAATTTCACAGAGCTGGACCACTATAGTGCATCACTGTGTGCATCTGTCCAAGCACCAGGTCAATGTCCAACATTTCCAGTCTCATCTTTGCAAACGTCCCTGGGTCAATATGGCAGCCCTACATTTTGTAATTGGAATTGCTACACATTTGCCAGACTTCCTGGTCTTTTCACTCTCCTCCAGGTGCCATAATCCCTTGTACCTATAAAGTTACAAAGCAGATTGTGTGGGAAAATATTTGTTAGGCCTCCAGAAAGCAGCTTCAACGCACCAAAATCCACAATATGAGGTGATGCCCCATCCTATAATAAAAGCAGACCATCTTCAGCTTATCAGTGTTCATTTCAGACAAACAACTTGGGAAACTGCCATAGTAAACCACACAACAACCTGTAACCCAAGCCCACCTGTACTAAACCAAGGCTGAGAAGACGGCCTACCTTTCACTCCTATTGTGACTCTAAAGAATGCAACAGGATCCCACTCTGTGTCAGTATAACTGTCTAAAAACTTGGTAGACAACGTTGGCTTTCCTGAACTCTTTTAGGCTTGGAACTGGCATAAATTGAACATGTCTAATGTACTAAAATATATAGAACTTACAGTATATCCTTGTCGGATAAGGATGTGAATGGGTTGTGTTCACATTCCAGAATTTGGATGGAGGGCAGGAGCCTGTATAACCCTAAAGGAGATTTACTGTTTATGGAAGAAATATCTAGACCAGGTCAACAAATTAGCAACAAATCAACAAATCTGATAGCAAATTCCACCATAGTATTCTGACCTGTGCTCTAGCTCAATTTTAAACTATAGGGATTCTAGAACGTGAACACGAACTATTGAAAAAAAAAAAAAACAAATTGCAAATTGCTTTTTTTTTGGAAAGAGGACCTATGTATCCCAACTTCATCTCATCAAACATACTAAAGGTCACATGCATGGGGCCCAGCTAGTCTTGTGGTCCTTTCAAATAACCAAATGGACAAAGCAGGACCAAAGTGCAACTGCACTGAAGAGGGGGATTTGACTTGTTCTGGCCGTCACCGTCTTCTGGGGCCTCCGCTCGAACATGTCAAAGACCACTGACAGAAGACACAGCATGAGGCCATTTTGTCTCTTTTCAGTTCATTTTTATTTCTCTGTAGAAGTGTTGGTTTGGACTGTAGGCATTTTGCAGGGCGAGGGGCTGAGGGCAGTCTGACTGGGCAGAGAAAAGGGTGGTGATGGCGGACAGGGGTTAGTGGGTGTTAGTTGGACTTGGGCACAGCCGGGGAGTGTGTTGAAGCCCCCGGGTGACACGGTGCCTGCAGAGAGGGGCAGAGGGAGAAAGGGCGAAGAGTACAAACATGTCTAAGTGCTGCCTTCACTGCATATAGAGCCATAGCAGAGCGGGAGGCTGCATGAGTTATGACAGCATATCTGGGGGACTGGTGGTGCCCTCAGACACACATTTTACCCTCATGTGACTGTGATACATATGAAAAGATGGGATGAAGCATGTTTTTATAACTGTAGATGTTACTGCTTCAATTGTTTTTAAACACTGATTTGTTTTTTGTTAAGTGTCAAAGGCCAGTTGACTATGGTCTCCTGTAACTATATACTATATGAATATTGTTGCACAATAAATGTATTAAAGTACTGTGTAATTAACATCGTGGCCAGTGAACATGAAAGAAAACTTTAAACAAAAAATTTATTCATTCCTTTTTTAATCATGTACCAATTGGACAATGCCCTTTCAAATAAAAACAAAACTAATCACATTCATCAAGACAAATTTAATAATAAAAAAACAACAATTTTCCCAATTCCGGAAATCTCACTCATATTAAAACATTTCACTCATATTTATTTATTATTAGACCACAATCCATTGTTACATGTGTTGGTGTATGACAGCAGAAAAATAAAAAAAACTTCACCAAACAATGCCAGGCAACTTTATACTGCTGTATCCACCCCCAAAAATCTAGCACTCAGGACATTGTCATATATTATTCATAGTTTTTTCATCTGGAGGCACACTACAAGAACGCACAGCCAAAAAAACGGACCCACACTACTCTCTCATCACGTAATGTGCTTGTGTCGCTATATTCACAACACGGCAACACAAAACCAACTCTAAAGTCCTGGACCACCAAACCAGTCTTTGCAGTCATATCTGTTCCTCATTGTCTGGGCCACAGCGGAGTTCCTGATGTTTACAGGGAAGCATTTGACGAGTTGAAAGGTCATTTGGAGGTTACTGTGTTGGCTGGGGAAGCAGTTCACCCATTAGAGGGGTGTGGGTAGTAGTGGGCGTTTTAGCAGTTTCACAATAGTCTGTATAATGCTTGCACAGCTATTAAACTGAATTATTGATTTGATATAGTTTAATCAGAATGGTTAAAGCCATGGAATGTAGCTTTTTAGCCAAAAAGAGACAAAATTAAAAGCATGTTTTTTCAGGTTTTTTTTTTTTCATTTTGGTTTTCTTTATTGCACTGAAAAACATGCATCCTTAACCAGGCTTATGTCTGCACAAATCTGACTCTTATTTGGCCTGTTGTTCCTTTGGCCATAATATTCCACCGTATGCCATAAAACTCATCTATCCCCATGGAAAATGTTCCAAAGTATGATTTTAACTTTCTATTTCCATGGAATAATACAGGTGAAGTGTCACATCCAGAAAGTTACATACTCTCTTATCTTTAAGTGCTTTGGGTGTCTTGAGAGACGCTGTATAAACAAATAGAATGTGTGTGTAATATATTATATATATATTTCTCCAAAGAATATGGCAATTGTTCCCTACCCTAAGCGTCATATTTTGTTATGAAAATGTGCCTCCATGCAGTTACATAAGACTTCAACACAATACATTGATGAGTTTGTAATAATATCTGTGCATGTGCCCGTGAGAGTGTAAGTTTGCACACATCCTCGTAGAGCTGCGAGAATAAAGGGGGGGTGTATAATCCATCACTAGTTGATAGTCCTCACAAAAAAGGGGCCTTTTCTGCTGAGAGGACAGCCCTTGTGTGGACAAAGACCACCATACTGAGGACTTCATAGGACCCAGCTGAAAAGGTGTTGCCCAGAGTAACCCTATTCACATTAACAGGCATGCCGGCCAAAGCCAGTCATTACTGCTGACTTGGACCAGCCGGGCCACACATAGACAAGCCTCAAGCCTCGCAGGCCAATCAGCAGATCAGGCCACAGGAGCATCTGACTGTCCATAAGAGGACAGAGGCAGCTCCAAAGAAGAATAACACTGCTGACATTGTGAATTATGGTAACAGGTCAATCATGGCACAGGCACTGTTGGAAATATGAATGCTGCAATATTTAGGTTTGGTTTTCAGCTTGATTAGGAACGCATGCATTTTAATTGTGATACTGTTATCAATATTATGACATCAATTTATTTGGTTTTGTTTATTAAATAAACTAGATGCTTGAAATGTTTCATGTTTCATGAGTGTGCACTACAAAAATACAATGACATTTTGCTAAATATGTTACATATGGAAATATAAAAACCCTTTAATTATGCATGTTGCAATGTTCAAAATAATTTCCCCATGTTCCTGCGACTTCTCCTACATATTTCAGTAACCTATCATCTCTATCTCTCACCACTTTGCCCTCTACACCCCAAAACTAGCTCAGCCTCTCCTGCATGCCCTCGCTGAGGGCAGGTGGTGGTGTAAATTTAGCCACAGCTAGGTGAGGTGGTTCCTGGGAAGGCTGAAGGCAGAGCCTCCTTTAGGGTGTCCAACACGTCAGAGAGAATGAGACATCACCTCCAGTGGCCTGTCAAAAACTTCACCACCTTCCATCGCTCTGTGACCCCAGGTCCTAAACTCACGTGGGTGATGGGGATTTGTGTTTTGTCTGCTTTAATTTAGCCCCAAACATAACAGTCTTTAGCTAACCATTAGCAGAGTGTTAATCATGATGAACTATTAAAACAGTGAGCTCTGGCCTGCGGAGGAAACATGTGAGTAAAAAAATTCTAAGATTATACTAAATGCATGAGATATGTCCTCTGTAAATGACCTCTAGAGGTGGAAATTTAATAAAGAGACAAATAAGATATATTTGCATATGTTCTCTCAATTCCTGGCCTTTATTTGAACTTTAAACCTACAATAACATTACTGAAAAAACAACAAAATGTATCATAGATAGACATAATTCTATTATTATGAGTAAACTTAAACATGGCTTTATAATCAATTCAAAACAATAAAACTTTGGACTGGGCAAGTAGTGAGCGCACTATTGAGCCAATACAAAATTCACTAATTTGTGACGAGGATAGGTTGCTTGTCTGAACATGACTACAGAAAACCTTGGAAGATTAGAATAGATTAGAATATTTGATGATATGTAATCACTGTCCAATTATCCTCTTTCAGTGTGAAAGAAAAGTTGGGAACAAATTTTACACTAGAATATCTGCTTCTTCATTCTTCCAATGAGTTCGACATTTTGCTGGGAATTGGGCGGCCTGCCAGATTGGGGCCAAGTCAGAGTTGTCAGGGGATTACAGTTCTGCCTTGCTCACCACAGGGGGTGCGGAGTGGGCCTCAATTACCCTGGAGCGGCGTGTTTGATTTGGCCCGGCACTTTTGGGGACAGACCAAAAGCTGAATAATGCACCATTAGCAACTCAAAATCCTGTCCTAAAATGAGCCCACTTATGCATCACATACAGTAATTGTGTGTCTATCAAAGGCTGGCAGGTCTACACCAATTACCCTGATAACAACAAAATAATATATGCATATTATAAAGTGCAGAACACCTGTGGGCGCCAGTCTCATCTTCCCCCCTGAATTTCACACTCCGATGGCTACTGTGTGTCAGTTTTAAAGAGCTAAATCCCAAAGTTGTTACAAAACAAAATAAAAAGATGAAGGCCTATGAACATGTTTTATGTGAGAGTAATGGAGAGACAGAAGTGAGAGAGGGACATCCTCCTACTCAGTCTACAGTGGGAGATCTGTGCAATTGAATTTTACAGGATATGAGGCAGCAAATGGCATGTAAAGACTGAAGCGTCAGACGGCTGCTGCCACGTGGGCTACACAGATAAGGGAGGTGTAAGTGAAATCATTAGGTAACTCTGCAGGACATCAGGGCCAAGCCGAGGTTGGCAGGGGGCTAGCACTGCCAAAGGTCCTCCTTGAGCTCCATTGAACAGCAACTCATTCTGATATACATGCACTTACAAATGCACAGATAAAGTCATTTCTACAAACAACAACAAGACAAACAAGAACCCAATACTGACACAGGCAAGCAATCAAGTTCTGTTTTTCTCCACCTCTCCTACAATACATACACAGCAGCACACAGCTGTAGTGATGGTGCACGTGCGCATACTGGAGCACTCAGCACTTCAAACTACAGACGCCTCATTGAGGTATCAGCCCAGGCGATTGTGTTTGTCCACCTGGGTATGAAAGGGCCTTTCTGGATTGTGTGGTACAAACTGCAGAAGGCTACAGCTCAAGCCGGAGCCCAGCTAGGCTGCGTCTGTCTTAGGCTTTGAGGCAGGGAGCAACCAAGTGTGGATGCACCTCATTACCTCACTCATCCACACACCAATTACCCCTAAATAAATACACCCAGCCCACAGGCAGCAACAATGACATCCTGCCTGAAAGGGAAGAAAGGACGCCGTTCAGAGAGCATTTGCACGCACAAAAAGTGCTGTTGGATAATGCTGAGAAAAGTGCAGAGAAAAGAAGCAAATAGAAGAACATGCAGCAGGATGTAAGTCCTTTGAAGACCTCAAAGACCAGGCGCATAAAGGAGAAGAATGAAACAAACACTGCGCAAGCTGAGTGAAGTGATTCAGAAAATGATAATTTCTTGCTAAATTTCACCCAACACATCCACAAATGATTTTTTGTTGCAGGGGAGGAGCCACGTTTAATTGTTTTAAAGCAGGCAGCCATAAGATAGCCACACAGTTGAATAAAATGGTGAATACTGTAGTACGTGTATTTGCATTTAAGACGGACCGCTTGTGGGTAATCGCAGCAACAGTGTCTGAAGGCCAGGTTGCTAAAAAGCAAATAAATTATAGCACATAAACCTTAATATTACTGTTAAAACATTTTATAGTGAGACAGCTTGTATTAAGTGACAACAAATAGCATTAAAATGTTCATTTAAAGGGTATACTAAAGGTAGTACAGGAAGTGGGACAGATGTATTTGGAGAACGGGGGAGTCTAAATGAGGAGATAGTTCCTTGATGCCCCCTCCTCCTCTCCCACCTCCTCCATGTGGGATCTTTCTGCATGAGTGCCTCTGTCGTACCTGGGGACAAAATGGTGTCTCTCTTCCCTTTCTGTCTGCCTCTCTGCCCCACTTCCTACTTACCCATCTCTCCTTATGTGTGCGTGCGGCCTCTGTGATCTACTGAGGGACAGGCGGCCAAGTCTGTGGTGCTTTTTGGAGACACAGCCCAAGGACCTCTATGTAAAATGCAAATAAGTTGAAATAAACAAGTCATTAATAATCACTCTTCAACGTCCACTATGAATCACCGTGTACAGTAGAAATGTTGCATGACAGCCAGAGGCAACAAGCGATGATTCACTTCCTCCTTTGACACCTGAACATTCAGATGATGGGTTCCATGAAGATTTTGATGAGATGATTTCCAAGCCACGTGAACAAGCCAACCTGATTTGGCTGACTCAAGGCAGATTCCTGGTTAACAGAAACAACGGCTGGGAACGTGTCACTTTCCGAGCTATTGAATCCGTGAGGTAAAGAGGTTGTGATGCATGGAGTTGATGAGATGAAGACATGCAGGTTTATTAGGGTTCCTTGTCTATTTAAAGAAGGGCATGTAATTGTACAGAATTTCTAGTGTCACAGGTGGGTGGAGCACTGCTGTTGACAAACTTTGGCCACATAACCAGAATTCCTGATGGTGACATTTCATGGGAATCCAAACCTGGTATGCACTTTTCAACATGACGCAATGATTTTTTTTCTCTCCCCTTCACACGGTCATTATTAGAAAGTTATTTGCAGTGGTTACCAGTGGTAAAGGTGCATGAAAGCTTTTGTTTTTGCTCATCAAAATATTTCCTGAGGCAGCATCTGTCACCACTTGAGTATATTTGACAAGTGAAATGATTTGGTGAATCGAAAAACAAAACGTGTGGTTTGGCTATGCGCACAAACTGACAATCATAACTTTTAAAGATTGCAGTAGCAATGTCTCATTTAACAAGAGCCAGCTGATGACACCGCTTGCATGTTCCTAACTGGGTTGGTCAGTCCTTAAATTGTGTGTTAGGATTTTTGAATTACAATGCTCTGTCCCTCAACAATGCAGGTGTTGAGGGACAGTACACTGTTGTTGTTAATTAATCTATTAAGTGCCATTCATTTGAATTCAGAGAAGTATTTACACACAAACAGGAGGAAAACACTTATTAGACTGTATATGTACATTTATATTGGCAATCATACTACATCTGCTAAAACTAAAGCAACACCTTCCTTTTTGGTGAGAAGGCCCAGTATAGGCAGATCACACCACACCACAGCTGGCATTCAAGGGTAAAATTAATTACTTCAGATACATGTGCTTCCTCTCAAAGTGGCAGACTTATTTGCATTGAGGAACATTCAGCAGAAGTAATCGATGCACACACAAAATACGGCCACCCGATGACCCCAGCCCCGTCACAAAGTCCCTCCTCATCCCCAAAGCCCTGACGGCTCAGCCATGCATGGAGGAACAAACATAGGTAGAGAGAGCAAATCACACCGCAACAAAACACAGAAACATGAATGGGAGCAGTACAATGACGGGCAGGATGCAGGACAATGGGCTGGCTATTAAACAAACGGCAAATCCCAGGATGGGCTGTGCGGGTATGATACAGATTATAGGCACCTAGTCCCTGCCTGGGGAATAGGGGAGTTGGAGAAAAAAGAACACAATATTGCAATCTGACAGCTGACGTCTTCATATAAATGTATGAATTTACATTCCAATTAGAGGAAATTTACATCTTAATCACAGCGAGCAGTACGTCGGTCCCTGGGTTAGTGTGTTGCTACGGTAATGAGGTGGGATGCTGCTGTGCTCTCTCATCCAGACAGTGATCTGTCAGCAGACGACACCTCCCTGTTATGAGACTGATGCTCCCTTAAATGCAACCACCAACACAATTCAGGAATATTCACTCAAATCTGTCTTAAATACCAACAAGGTTTGAGCTGCCACCCGAGGATAATTTGCCAAATACAGAGTTTGAAAAATATCAAACATGCCTTAAATACAGTGCACTGAACCAAGAGTGTCTTTAACTGTCAATCAAGTGACAAGTCTTCAGCTCATTCCACTTCTAATTTCCATACTAATAATGGGTGTATTATCTGAAATAGAATGACTTTGTTTCGTGGCATTTGAAATACAGAAAATTTCTGTATTTGTGTAAAAATCCTGTAATATTAAATAAGGTTTGTCCAGGTCATCTGTACGTTTTTGTACAAAGTATTCTACAAAGTATTTCTTCAGTGCTCATTGTAAAAGGCTTTGACTGAAAGGCAATAGTTCTTGACACAAGTCACTTGTGGCAAGCAAGTCTACGTCAGCTGATAAGAGTTAGCTGTAAATGTTATGATGATGATGATCTGAGAAATGAACTTTTTGGAGAAATTTGTATCGAGTAACCATATTTTCCTGTGGGTTTGACATTGGTGATTGCTGACAGTGCAAGCAGAGCAGATTAGCTACATGAGACAGGAGGAGATCTCACAAATCAGTTTAACATTGTCCTTTACCACTGAGAATTTAATACAGAGATGTGTGAACAAAAAATTGGAGGTAAATGAGGCATGGATTCTTTATCAGCCACCTCATAGCCAAACAGGCCTTTCCCGCCAGAGACACTGCTCTAATGGCTCATATCTATGGACGCAGCCTATTACTGGATACTGCCTGTAATTAAGACAAGTCAGATTACACCAGGGCATTTCCTCATATTTAATATTAGACTGCTATTAGGGAGAGTGGTGTTATCAGAGTGGGAAAGGGCACAATCAGCACAGTCACTCATTCCATCAGAACAATAAATGGGGCTATGAACACCACGGTGCAGATTGTAGCCAGCTAAATGTTTAGTGAAAAGACAAGCACACGCACACACACATGCACACGCACACACAAGCGCGCACAAGCGCACACACGCGCGAACACACACTGTTATGTGTGGATTCATTCCTGACACCCACAAATGACTATCCAAATGTGATGGCCTGTCCAGTTTGAAAAAAAGGATCATCTTTATCTGTGGAATAATTAAAGACTCATCACAGAGGATTTTTAGGGGGAGAGGTCTTCAAAATTCTCAAAGTTTGAAACTGAGAGATGCTTTACAAAGCTACCACTTGGCCCATGTAGTGTCACAATTATATTATGGGAAAAAAGTGGATAGCAGAGAGGGTACTATAAAACAAGTATGCCTAACATAGGGGTCCAATGTTGGTGATTCCATTGTCAGAGGGAAAGGGGATTCTAACATATGGAGTAACCTTTGTGGCCTTCAGGCCTTGGGGAGCGGTGGTGGCGAGGTTTGAGGGGGGCTGTAACGCTCAGAGGATGGTAGGCACGCTAGGGAGAGGTGAGCTGTCACCCCCCATTACCATCACCGCTGTGCTCAGAGAGAGGGAGGGGGAGAAAGTTAGCAGGCTAAAGAAAAAATATTGGTTCATTGCTAACTGCCATCTAGAGCCATCCTCAGCGTCCAAACCCTTGGCCTATAGCTGCCTCCTGGGAGGCAATTGCACGCAACTTCTCCCCTTTCTTAACTAGCACGAGCCACAATAAGAGTGTGAGGTGCGGGGGGAGGGGTCGTTGTGGTTGGCCGGGGTAAGCAAAATGTATAAAGTTGCGTAACAAAAGGACAACAGCCTCACACACTGTCATGCTTTCATTACTTATAGAATTAATTAAGATATCCTAATTACAAAAGACAAATATAAAGTGACAGAAACCTTGGATTTTGCTTTGAATTTAAAGTGGTGAAACAGATCAGGAATAATTTGGGAAATACAGGCCAGGGTCAAAACATCCTTTCAATTATGGAGAACCCTGATGTATAACGAAATCTCAGACAATATAACATGGCATCTTTAACATATGTCATTAAGATTCTTGCCTCAAAAGTGACCTTTTGTGTGAGTTTGGGTGAACGCTGCTTTGCCACATTCTGTTCCCCAGATCCCACTGCTAACACCCCTGTCACTCATCATCATTCATCATTGTTGTGGACAAAAGGAAAGTTTGGTTAAGCCACACACTGGAGTACTCTCCCAGCCAAACTTCCCCCACTTTAACACAATCACATATGTGCACTAGGTAACGCGGAGAAACAAGAAAGAGCTGGTGCTTCTCTATGGCTTATGTAGAGTGCCATAAACCTTTTTGATCAGATGTAAGTATCTTGTCCTCAAAGTTGCCTTTTGAAGTGCAGACTTGTCCTCCCAGTGCCCCTGTGCTTTGACTATAGAGGGTAATTAAAGTCTATTCAAAGCTCTGCTTGTCCTAACTATCCTCCATCTTCTGGCTGAGCCTTTCAATAGCCACCTGTGAACTTTGAAGGACACTTGCCCTCACAAAATTCATGAGTGCAACTACATTCAGCGGCAGCTCAATGCGTCTCACTCGTTTAAACAACTCTGCATTGACTGTTGGTGGACTCCCTTTAATACACTCGCATTTTTCATAGTGGAAGGGGTTAGGTAATTCATGCGATTAGCAGAAACAAACACCTCAATGATAATGAAGCCAAATCAAGAAGAAAGAAAGGCAATTTGTATAGTGAGGCAGTACTTCTGACAAAATCATGTGAAATAATGAATGTTGGGAGATATGCATACAGTCATGTACACATTCAACTACTCACATTTCTCATACAGTGGATAATAAATGAGCAAAAATGAACAAGTAATTGTTTTATATGATCTCAAGGTAGTAGTTCAGACTAAATATGCACAATTAAATGGTGGCTGCATGACCAATACAGACCAAAAGAGTAAAAATAATGTAATCTACACCAAAATATTTCAAATTTTGTGATTCAATTCAATTCAAGTTTGTTCATATTGCACATTTAAAACAATTTCAGCTGACCAAAGTGTTTCCCATGAAAAACAATAACAATATTAAAGACAATACAAGTACAAATAACACAATAAATAGGAAAATCAGTCAAGAGAGCATATAAAATAAAATGCCAAGATATTCTGTCTGGCTAATATTCAGGGAGAAGAGGTCTAATTTTGTCAGATACTAGAGATAATGACCTAAAATGCAGGTAAACATTCATGTATGAAAAACTGTTAACTGTTTTATATAATCACATTTTGTCTGGAAAAATAAAAACAAATTCATTGCTAGTCTCCATGTTGTGAACCCTTTGCACATGGAACGTTGAGAGTGTGGGAAAGTTATTTTTAGGACCCAAGCAGAGAGCGTTCCAGAGGCTGATGCTCCTGCTCCGGATCAACATTCCACCTTTGAACCACTCAGACCATGGAAGTGTTTGTGCCCACATGGCAAATTCACATTTTTTTCTGCAGACACATGTGACTTTTGCTATAAGACTTGGGAAACTTTACTATTAAACTACAAACAAAAATCCCAAACCTAGCACCCTGGGCAATGACTCCATGCCACTATCATTATGGTAATGCAGTTACAAATATAAATGCATTTATACAGTCTCTATACAAGCAAAGACCTCATAGAGGCAATGTTGCCTGAAGAAACAGCCCTTTACTTGTACTTTTAATACAAGCTGAAGACGACTAGTGCTACTTTAATCAGGTTTGAGTCCAGTGTGGCCGGTCGGGACTGATCAGGGCAGAGTGGAGCATGGACAATGTTAAAGGTTCACTGCTCATTGATCAAACAGCTTCACAACCAGGCTCATGTAGAACAAGTTGTTATCCACTTTGGCAGAAAATGGTACATGTGGTTTATTTTAGTATTCTGAAGTTGCAAGTATTGTTTTGGCACAGTGCTGATAAGGTGCAGAGGACAGCACATATTCAGACCTTAAGAGTCCCAAAAAGTCAACAAGAACTGTCTGTTGCCTTAGTGCATGAAATAATAAATGGAGAACATTTTATCAGATGTTAATAAAAATAAACGCTGCTAGTAAGTCTTCTTTCCTATATTCCATAGCCCACTCATCAATACATAGTATTTTCACATGGTGATAAAGAACGTAATTTCCTATCTTCTCTCAGTGAATTTGTCTTTTGAAATGCACAGCAGCAAATCTTTAGTTAATTATTGCTTTTATTTAAAATATGAATCTTGGTTAGTAGCTACAACTCTGAACCAACATATTTTGCTGTAAATATTTGAGTACTAAATGTTTGTTAATGCAGATGCAGTCTCTTACACAGGTTCTGACATTTTAACTAAATATGTTTCATTTGACATGAAGCCGAAGATATAATGCCACAGTAATATCATAAGACATACATCTGTAAATAAGTCAAAAAACCTCCCTCACAAACCCAAGAGTCAGCAAACAGTCCATACAAGCACATTTCCAGAATAGACGAAAACCCTTTAAATAATTGATGTATATCTGATGTATGTTGTGAATATTGTTCAGCTAAGGGGTCTGATCGCGTGCCACTGCCTGCTCTGCCCTCTCTGACTCTCTTTCTCATTCGCATACTAAACCTAACCACACCTCATTCTAAAACACGATAGAGAGCCGTATGCGATGAGGGAGGAAGTATAAATTATTTACTGAAATTTTTATTCCAAAGGTCCATTCACATCTGATTGTGATTCCCAAGATAATGGTATGAATCACAAAGGCAGTATATGGACAAGTCAAGACAGCTATAGGTTCAGAAAATGCATTTTGTTTTCTCTTGGCATGTTAATATGAATCAGGAATCACTAGCAAATATTGAATCAACTGTTGGATAGATAAGTTCACTGTAACATGGAAGCGCATAAAAACAGGCATCAAGCATAAACAAAAGATGCCCCAGGACTGTGCCTTGTCCAACTCTGCATTTATTTCTCTCCATTTTACATTTGCTTTCTGATAAGATGGTTTAGTGCCTCTGAGGAAAAGCCCTCATTTTAATTAAACCTGACCTGAGAATCACTTAACTGCTCCTCTTCACCAGTGCACCCCTCCCCTCACAGCCTTTGCTTGGTTCCTCACATAGGTCCATTAACACCCTTCCCTTGGCACCCACAGGGTGCAACAGGGGGCTGCCATAGGCGTGGCTAAAAGATGTTTTGAGGACATGCCAAGAAAAATTTAATTTGTTCTTATCCACTACATTCAGACATATTCCGTTATACTCAAGTTTATGCTGTTTCAAGTCTTATAGCAACATAAACAAAAAGCAGGCACATCTGCCCCAATCATTCTGTACTTGTTTAATGATGTTAAAATTCAACAATGTACATGCCATGTGGAGCATGTACATCAAGTCACGTGGTGCTAGCAAAAACTCTCAAAAGTATGATCTGAGTATCTATCAGATCCAAACTGCACACACAAGACCACAGAGTAAGAGGAGTTAACTCCCAAAACTCCTGCTATTTCACTCCACTTTTTCACCTTGTTAGTGTTGTCCATACAACAGCTTTATAATATAAAAAAAAATAAATTATGAAAATGGCTGGCTGTCAAGCAATTAATCATCGACTAGAGGCCTTCAGCCCTACACAAGACCATCATAGTGATGTTACTTTAAGCCTAAACTAAGTAAAAGCTAGACTCCAATACTCTGCAGACAGTCAACAGTCCTTGGACTGAAGTGCTGTCAATGCAATAGACACCTTAAAATTGCCTCTTTAAAAAAGTGACTAATTTGACAAATCCTCGTCTTATACTGTATTTGACCCCATGACCTGCCTGTGCTTCCCCCCCATCCAGAACCCCACAGGCACATAGCCAGTCAGTTTAAAGGGTCATACAGAGGTAAGGCTAATGTAATTACATACCACCAGCATTCTTCCAAGTTTCATCCTCAAAGCAGCTATGACAGAAGCCTATTTTAGCCTAACATGAGAAGGCGGGACAGTTCTCAAAAAGGTGCGTGCTTGACAAAGGCTCTGTCACCCTAATTCAGTATGTGAGCTGTGTCAAAGGTATGAACTGCATGACAAAATAGAGCCATATTGCTGTGTGTCTATGAGTATGTGTTAATCTTGTCGAAACACCTACTCTCCCTACCTGCTCAGACAAGGGCTACAGGTTAATTCTGGCTGCAGGCTTTGTACTAATAAGTACTCATCAACCGCAGTTTGAACCTTTAAAAACATCAGCCATCACTGAAGTCACCATATTGCTTAACAAGGATGTAAAAATGATTACTAAAAGCTTTAGAGCACAAACAATACAAAATAATAATAAGAAATATATATTATAACCAAATCTGTCATGGTTTATGTAACTGAAGTGTGAAGTATTGAGCAAATTAGTTAGCAGCATAACTATATGTGTTGTTGAGTTTATATGTAGCAGTCCACATGCCAATCTTCTGTCATTCATCATCTGTCTTGCATCACAATTCATGCAAGTTAAGGCTTCACAATATTAAAAGAGCAACAGAGATGAGAGGAGGGCAGCAGCAGGTAAAGGACTTGTTTTCCAGTCTGGCTCTATACATTTGGCACGCTGAGATGGCTGTATTGCGTGGCCCCAGGCAGAAGAGTCCTGTAGCTCGAGTAAATGAGGTGATTAGCGGGGATGGTGTGGCCTGTCACATGTCAGACACTGGTTTTAGTTTCTTATCACTCTCTCATATGTCAATCAATGGGCCACCGTCACAGTTGAGCAGCCGGTCACACACAGCAAGGCAAAGTGCACAGCCAGCACACAAATGCAGAAGAATACTAGCGGATATGTTGATATCCAAGATAAATTGATCTGTTTCAGGTGCTGCCTTAATGAATGGCAACTGATTATCAGAGAGCACAGTACAAAAAAAGCAAGACTAATTTGGGTTTTGACTTGACTTTCATGTAGTTGAGTAATATTTGTCTTGCTCTAGCACAGATATGTTGTAAAAGCACATCTTACTGTAAAAATGAGGCTGCTGTGTGTTGTCTAAATATATAGCATTTCATTGTCCAACAATCAAGAAGTGCGCTGTTAGCATGATAGTTGTTGTTTGCATTACCATGACAGCAAAACTCCACTCGTTTCTCTGAAAGCTGAAAAACGTGCTTATATAAATTGCAGTGAATAATTAAGATGCATTAGGAAAGTGAGAAATAACTTTGGACCGCTGAAAACTGTTTCAAATAAAATTGTTTTGCTTTTTAAGACAGTCAAAATCAGGTACAGCTCCATTAAGAAAGCTCACATGCTATGTAACCATTTTAACACTAAGCACCAACACTAATATTGCGCTCCCTGTAAAATCTTTTAAAGCAACCCAAATAAAGGCCAGTGACAAAGGTTAGTTTTAACTATGCGCTGCTGGGATACATGACCTGCAGAGTTGCATGGATGCTGCAGGCCATGGCCCCTGCCCTAGCCAACACAGAGGGCTAATTAAAAGACCATTGAGGGTAACCACCTTGACATTTATGGGCCTTATAAATCTATACTGTAGTGGCCTATTTAGGAAGGAGGGAGAGGCACAGAAGAGAAAGGATGGTAAAGGCTGGCAGGGTTGACTACAGGCATTGCTGGCAGAGGGGTAATTCCTCCCCCTCAGCTCCTGACTGAGACAATAGAGCTCATAGGGACCACAGGGTGTGATAAGGTAATGATAATGTAATGAGAACCAATCATGAGCCTGAGCTAAGAGGAGGGCCCCTTAATTTGCTTCCACAGTGGTTGTTCACTGACAGATTGATTGCTCTGAGTGAGAGAGATGATGTGACATGGTCAAAATTAATGCACCTTTAAGAGCACAGGGAAGAGGATTCATAATATGGATAATAGAAAAGGTTAAAATAAACATACATTCAATCATTTGAGTAGATTAAAAAAGTGCTGTTGTTTTTGGTCTTGGTCTAGTTTAGAACATATTTTATCTGTTTTTTTCCTCCAGTGTGCACCAAAAAGCCATACTACATTCTGGCTCAGTGCAGGCACATGCCAAGCCTATGAGGTAAATGAACAATCGCATGAAAAAGTGCGTAAGTCAATTTTCAAAATGTAAAAAGTGAAAGTAAGAAGAAATTTACCTCAATGCTGAACTGTTTTCTCTTGAGCTTAAAAGCCAGGTCCTTGTGATCAGGGAATTGACTAGCCAAACAGTTCAGGTGAGGAACTTGTCGCACATGCAGCAGACCTGGATGGACACAGAACAAGCTTCCTCAAATACAGATAAATTTTAAGATGGTAAGAAGTATTTACCAATTAAATTAAACTCAAAATGTCCAATTCTAAGAGGACTAGCAGTTGTAGCTCTAAAATAACATGTAATAATCATGGATACTGAGTGTGTATCACAGTAAATTATAGATCATGACCATTAACTTCTATTCCACATAAACAGCTATTGCTGTTTGATATAGGTAAAAACATTATTTTTTCTATACTATAATTAAACAATCATACATTTAACCATTGAAACAAACAACAAAATTGGTAAGCCACTTCAAATGTTTGCTACAAAGTTAGATTTGAACAAAGCAGAAAAAGAGGGGTAAAAGTGTGCTGGCATAAGTGTGGGATAGAGGAGAAGAGATGGAGGGAGTGATGGAGGAAGAGAAACAGACAGACAAAGTGGGGGATGGTGGGCTGGGCTCTCTCCTCTGTGCACTTGGGTGATTTCCCCTTGCATGATTTGCAGTGACAGGCTTCCCAGCATGCTTTGAGCAGCCCCGAACTGCCGCCGCAAACACTCACGCACGCGCCTCCCCTCACGCACTCTTACGTTCATACCAGATGCGCTTGCACTCATGACTAACGCACATTCAAATGTATTACACAAACCAACCTCTGGCTGATCTCAAAAAACAAACCATTTTTGACAAGAGCAAAAATTATATTTAATATCCTGTGCTTAAGTATAATTGATTTGTTCAAAAGTGCAACCTGTTTTTATACATCAGGAGGAAAAGTGATTAGAGAGATTTGGGTGGGGCAAAAGAAGCATAGGCAAGACTAAAACTACTTGATTGGTTCTACTGACCTTTATGCATGGGCAGAGTTAAACTGATAGGAGGAGAGAGGATGACAAAATCTAAGAAAAATGAATGGCTGACCCATGGAGACATAAAGACCCCTTCCAAAGCATCCTATGGGTTTTTCCTCATTTGGTCTTGTCCCTAAAAACCTAGCCTACATTTATTAGAAGCCCATGCTGGTTAGGGAGACATTGAGCGAGAGACGGAGAGATAGAAGCAGAGGGGAAGAGAGAGTGATGGTGAGGATATCGATTCCCCAGTGTTAGTCTGCTCTGGGCCTCAGGGGTATGGGCGCTGGGCTGAGGGTGAGAGAGTGAGGCTGTGCTGGAGGAGAGGAGCCAGGGACAGAGGGAGGGAGAGGGCTACGGCGTGGCAGCTGAATACCCCCCGGCCTGTCTACTGAGGAGCACGTCTGATTGAGCAGCAACACGCTAACTCGCACTGACAGCCTGGCCTGCGAGAGGGATGCCCTGCCTCCATCCACAGCCCAAGTCCCGCAACTTAATGCACTGTCTCATGTATGCGTTTGCAAGAGCCAGAGAGAAAAGCCAGTGTATGCTTGTGTGGTTATACCATGGTAATCTTTATAGAGTGGGTTGGTCTCCCTCTCAGAGCCTTTGAATGACTCCAGTGCTATGGCGGTGTCGGACAGCTTGGCTATCCTGCCCATTAAAGCTCTGTTCTGTTGGAGAGACAGGGAAAGAGAGGAACATGAGCAGGTAATTAAAAACCTCCCGATGAGCCATCAGTGTTGCAATTAAATTAGGTCATCACATCCCATGGTCAGGTCATTCCTGTCCAGGGCTTATAAGAGCTGCAAAGACACAAAGGGGAGAGGCCATAGGTAGAGGTGACAAAGGTCAAGTAATGGACATGTAGTTCACATAGATCACCACAGAGGAAATGAAGGAGTGACTGATCTTTTTACTCCATCAAACTATTGTTTTCTGTACCATTTTTCTTTATTAAACAAAACTTTATTTTATTTATTATTATTTTATATTAGTTATTTTAAATACACAACACCCAAACACATAAACATAAGTGTTTTGGATCACTTCTAGATTTACTATACCCCTTAAATATTGAATATCTATGAGTAAACTGTATTGTAAACGATATCCTGTTTGTAAATATAAAACACAAAAAATAACAGCAATGTAAAAAAAAAAAAAAAAACACATGACAACAACAAGGAAAAATACAAAGTAGAGCTGCAGAATCAGAACCTGCACTTAGGATAAAATGTTGTAAAAGGAGCTGTGCAGATGATGAGGAGAGCTCCCCCTACTGGTTAGGTTGAAATGTGTAACTGTAAAGAGGGCAAATCAAAAAGGAATGGCTAGAGCAAAGATAGAGGGATATTGAGAAAAGGGAGGGAGAGAGAGCCCTGAAATATTAATCTGTTTTGCCTCTTGAATCATTCACATACTTCTCCCTGTGTTGGCTGCCACCGGCTAATGCAGTTTTCATGCCTCCATGTCTTTTTCCAACTCTTTCTTCTTCCTTTGCCTTTTTGTCCTACTTTCAAAGTATGCACATCCTAGTCAGGACAAGGCACTTATAGGGTATGTGAGGTCAGTCTCCAGCTACAATGAAATAATGATGCATCAATAAAATATGAATATAATCAAGACTTTAGTTACAATGTAGTTGTTGCTTACTAGCACTATTGCATAAACCTACAGAGCTGTTGTGCACTGTGGGGCATTTGAAGGTCAGTGTTTATTTGGTTCAAACTTAAGGGCTGATAAAAGCAGCATCTGTAGCAAGTTCATTACTGATAAGAGGCAAAGGTAAGCCAGTCCATTAGGCCATTATGTTTGTGCTCCATGAGTGTATTTCTTGTCACAGTAAAATCTTAATAACCCCAATCTTTAGTGGCAGCTGTGATATTGTGAGCCACAATTCTTCCAGCTCAGTACAAATCGACCAACAGTTAAAAAAATATTAATAAATTGCTTTCAATAAAAATGCAGATATAAGATATTACTGCCCTGAAAAATATAGTAATAAAATGTTGTGTAATAATGAGTTGAGTGTCAGTGTATTCAAATTTGTGCTGAACTGTTTATTTTTATATATATTTTTTTATCATCAGATATATTTAATTCTTTATCAGCAACACTGATAAGTGAGTGGGACTGTGTCACTTTCTTTATTTTTCAGTCGTGTCAAATGAAAGAAATTTTAAGCAGCAAGCTAAAATAAATACATAATAATGATAATTATTAAAACCCTTAAGTTAATTGAAAGAGAAAAAAAAATAGAATTAATGGCAAAAGGATTTAGAAGCCCAAAATATAACATAGTGGGTAGTGCTACATAAGACACAGTTTCATAGTAAGTACATTGGCCATGACACCAAATGAGAGCAGCAAGAGAGCTGTAAATAGAGGAAATGAATGAGAAGAGTGTGTTTTTGATTAGCATCCATTTTCTTGCAGTGAAGGATGTGGTAGCAGGAGATCTGGTATGATGGAGGAGGACGAAATTAGGACAAGACTAATTAATGTTTCAGACGGATTGTGGCACTGAGCTGCTGTGAGGAGCTTTCAGTGAGTTGCGCAGGTTCAACGGCTCCTAAATAATACATTATGTCCAGAGTGGACACTGTTAGCTCACTACTGCAAGTCTAGACAGCCCATGCTTAACAAGTTATTAATTACATAAAGCCAAGTCACGATGAGTCATGCACAGCTGCCATTTCCTCAGTTGGTCTCAATGGCGACTGCAGCAATAGGTTGATAGTAAGGTGTATTTTACATTCTATTAATGAACAGTCACTCATTACCTCAGTGTTGGATCTAACTTCCAAAACCTGATTTGACCCCCTCCCCTCTGTCTCTCATTTGCTTCTTTCTTTAGGTTGATCCAGAAGGGTAGGAACATATTAAGGCTTTGGGGCCCAGGCCAACAAAAGACAGGGGGAACTCTGCCACCACAGCTGACATCTGTGAGTTAAACTCTCTACCTTTTCAATACAAAAACTACAACCAGAACATGTCTAAGGAACTCAAGTGGTAAAAACATGAATTCATGTGAGATAAGTCCAATATTAAGATAAATCTAAGAAGTGGACAGCCTCAGCAGCTTCTATGCTCATGTACTAGTGTCTGGCGGAGGGTTGTGGTTTGCCATATGCCTCAGCAGATGACTCCACCTTCACACTGAGAGGCCAGACTGG